>JANIHY010000008.1:46480148-46494901 GCA_027479065.1 Erythroxylum brevipes
TGAATGCATATTTCCTGCTAATTTTTGAATCATGATGTCATTAATTTCATCAACATAATTATTTGTTAGACATAGTACGCATCTATTTATCATCTGATATGGGTCGATTGAATATAAGCTTAGGTCAGGGAAGACGTTTTCCAATAATCTAGTGAGGATAATGGTATATTAGAAAAGTGGAATAGCAATTGTAGAAAAGGATAGCAAATTATTTAATGAAAAAAGTGTTAACCTATTAAGAGATTCATCCTTGTTGTCAAAAGGAATAATGAGTTCGTTTGGTAAGCAAATTTGATCTTGTTCATCCATTGGTTCAGTGCCTTCTCCAACCCACAATAAGAAATCGCAAAAAATTGGATTTGACACTGCTCTCATATTTATCGTTAAAGAGAATTTACAGATGTGCAGCCAAAGATGTGAATTTAGAAGACTTGAATAAATGAGTTGTTGTTTTGTTACGTGGTCAATAACTGGCGATGTTTGACGAAAGTCGCCACCAAATACAACAATTTTACCTCCAAAAGGCTGATCAGAGTCCATTATATCTTGAAGTAAATTGTGAAATGCTTCTATGGCTTCTCGTTTTGCTGTGGAAGCCTCATCCCATAAAATAAGGCTAGATTGAAATATCAATTTTGCAACACTGCTTTGTTTGCTTAATTGACAAACTTTTTTCTTTGAGAAATCAAGCGAGATTTTAAATCTTGAGTGAGATATCCTACTGCCTGGAAGAATTGAGGCAGCAACGCCTGATGTGGTGACAACAATTGCAATATGTCCTTGTGATCGTAAATTTCCAAGAAGAGCTCGATATAAGAAAGTTTTTCCTGTTCCGCCTGGACCATCAATAAAATAACTTCCACTAGTTGAAGTCAAAACTAAATTCATTATTAAATCAAATATGTGCTTTTGCTCGTTGTTCAATTTTGATTGTAACAATAGGTCTTCTGCATCAATCTGTATATTCATCTCACTTTGTACTTCTTTAGTTTGCTGTTAGTGATAATCAACATGGAATTGATGGTCAATAAAGTGATAATCAGCCAAGCTCTTGCCCATTTATTCTAGAGATTTATTAATATCTTGAAGGGCCATTTTTATAACATCGTCAAATGTATATATATTACAGGAAGAACAAGCATATAGGTAGTCAGAAGAAAGGTCATCTTTAAAAGTTTCCCACTGCTCTTTAAGATTTGTTGGTGAACAATAGAACAAGAGTGTAGCAAATAAAAATATAAGGGATGCTGGCATTTGAAAGATCACAGCTTCCTCAAGTGTTTGTTCTATGTAAGAGTCAGATGCTAGCAATCCTAATTGCAGTGCAGCTTCTCTAAAACAGTTCATCTTTTGACCATCAACAGTTAACCAGTGATCAAATGATGTTGGTGCTTTAATATATGTAAGTAATAATCTCAAGTAATACCTCTCTCCTTCTCGAGGGTCAACAGTAACTAATCTTCCTATGAATTTTCTTCAGTTTCTTTTTGACCCTGTTTTTGTTTTTGATTCCAAACAAAATGCTCTGGGAAATCTTTATAAAGACATTTCATCTCTACAGTCTTTTGATTTGTTGAATTTGTCTTGAAAAATTCAGTAAGCATTATTTTTGAGAAGCCAATATTTCTTAATAAATAAGATAGATTAACGTCTTTTCCAAAGGAAACGGACTACTGATCTGGGAGGTGAACTTGTAATATATAAACCGATGGATTAATCTCTGCTAGCTGGAATTCATATATGCACCATAGAGCTTCGGGGGGTGAAATCCAACGGCCTTCTTGGAAATTACTGATTTCATCAATATTAATTGTGTTCTCTTGATCGTTGATGCTAAAGTTCACGAGGTCATGGCCCTTAAATACATATTTGTATAAGTATTTAACAAGTTTGACAATTGAACATATTTCAACATTAATGTGACAATCAAGTAACATCAAAAGGTATGGGTTATGAGGAAACACCCATCTATTATCAACCTTATGTTTGGAAATTTTTTCTTTTCTTCCATTATCTCTTCATCTATAGCATGGATAACTATCCTCACCATGAACAGTGAAAGGAGTAAAATTCTTGGGATAATGATTTTTGCATACACCATTTCTCATGCAAGGACAATCTTTGTTCATAAAATTACAAGGACCGTGAATCATATGCTTAATGACAAGAGAATATAACCTGGAATTCTGATTATGATTAGGTATTTCAGCATATATGATTTGATCATAGGAATCTAAATTTAGCAACTTAAAATGTGGTTTAAGTATTAGCAATAAATGAGCATGAGGGAATCCACGCTTTTGGAATTCAAGAACATAAAAAAATGCGGCAACATCTTCAAAGATTTTTTTTTTGATCAACTCATTTTTTAGAATTTCAAATTTAGCTTTGAACACTCTGGCCAATATATCCAATCTATCTTGTGCCTTTTCATGGAGTTTAAGATTCTCCGGTATTTCTTTCCACATAAGGTTGCAAGTGATAGTGAGGAAAATATCTGGTTTATCATATATTTTCACTAGAGCCACTGCATCAAGATAACGTCATTATGTCCCTTGGACTGCCTAAAAATGAAGCTGGGAGGACAATTCGGCATCCAATTGTAGAACCTTCAGTTTGACCAACATTAATGCTATCTAAAACACCTTGTAAAATTTATGTCTGTATCTCATTTTGTTTTTTCTTATAGAATCAAGCTGAGATGTTTCAATCTTTATATAAGTACCAACAACGAATTGTTAAAGTAGTCTTAAGCTATGGAGAAGCACAGATTCGTCATAACTTGTCATTTGAAGTAGATAGCAATAATACTCTCTGCAGATACTACACCATGTTTAGGGTGTGCTTCTTGAGTAGCTAGTAACAGGAAAAAAACTGATAAATAAAATTGTCTAATTAAATAATATTCGGGAAACAAGAGAATGAGAAGACAACTAACCTATGTTTTCGAGAGTGAATAATTCAGTTGGGTCAGTAAAAGCGCAAAAAGAAACATTGGTTGTTTCATCTAAAACATTAGTCCTATTTCTTTATGGAATTAACTGCCTAATGCCATGATGCCATCCGTATTCACCACGAGGAAATAAAAGTGGATATTGAAGTAGGTCATAACACGCATAATAAGATTGAATTCTATAACTTGGGCCTGAGTGAGTGTAGGCTTGGATGTGAGGAGATTTATCATGTTGTTTATCATTAGTTTCAGTCTATATAGCAACTACTTGTGATGCAATAGGAAGATTATAAACACGTTAATCAAGGCTAGGATAACATCTGAGAACAATTTCGTGATTTTCAAGCGATGGAATATCTTTAAGACTTCGAAAGAACCTATCATAAGGGTTATCTTAAAGAACTGTCATAATCAGCTTCAATGTATTTTCACGAAGTTTATTAGAACTATCAATCCTTTTCTGTAGTTCTTCATCAGTATCAAAGAAATTGAGTTGGAATCCAGATACCTTATTGCCTGTTGGTAGTAAAGTGTTAAGGAAATGATAAACTTGTCCTTGAACATGGAATATATAAACTCCATTTTTTGTGAGGTCACGATCATATATAGCTCCATAGGAAGTGAAAGCTAGATTGTTATTGTATGTACGAACATTCTTTCTGAAATGTTCTAATTCTTTGTCACTGTTTAAAAATAAAGATTTTAAAGCATAAGGCATTTGAGGGGCAACATTGATATTTGTCTGGATGAGCAACAAAACGATGGAGGTTCGAGATAAAAATCATTTTGCATTACAATGTTCACAATTTGGAACAAAACGTAGCTGTTGAGGTTCAACAGGTAAATTTTGCAAGGATGCTAACGTTGAAGAAAAGATACGATGATTTATCCCTTCAAATATGTAAAAAGAACATTATCACTTTGCGGAATAGTTAGATTGGAAATAGTTTTAATATAGGTAAAGAAAGGTACCTTCGTTAATATGATCAGCATGAATATCAATAGATTGGTGATGTATTTATTCATTACAGGGTTCATGAATTCCAAGTTGACCGGTGGAAGGTTCACTATTAATGAAGCAATCGCTATGTTGATGAGTAATTGTTTGGTGTAGGGTCGATGAAGCAGAATTTCTCTTTTTTGTAGCTCGACTTTCTCTACGTCGTCGTAATAATTCTTGTTTTTTATCATTTGCCATTTCATCATATTTTGGCGTCTTTTAGGATTTTTATCTATATTTGAATACCTGAGCAATCCAGATAAATATCAGCATTTTTGATTTATTGATTGATCATGTTTGTAAAACAAAATGAAAATAGTTCTTATAATAAGATTTTATGTATGTATATATATAGTAAACATTATATTTATGAGTGTTGAGTGTAACAAAAAGTTGTTACACAATAGATGCAACAAAGGATAAATTTATTAAGGAGTTGATAATGAAGTGGTAACGTTTCCATATGTGAATAAATTAAGGAAAAGATGTAATAAGTACACAGTCGATAAATAACGTAAACAATACATTTAAAAAAGCATTTAAGAAACTATATATCTAAGAAACATGATAATCTAAGCATTTAAGAAATTAGGAAAAAATTTAAAAGTTCAAAAAATAATATCGGCCGAATCTGCCGCAAGATAAATAAAGGATTAAAAGATATCTAAGAAAATTAATACATGATAATAGAATGCAACTGAGTATAAAAAATAAGGTAACATTGGAAATGCAAGTTATGAAATACATAAATTTAAACAAGAAATTAATTATGATGTAAAGGAAAAATAATACGTGATGAACAAGTATACCAGAATATTATACAATATATTTATGTAACATAACTACACATACCTTAGTAGTGGAAGAATGGAGCAGTGAATAAGAAGAAAACCTAAAACAAATGGAGTGTAAATGCAGTCAGAATAATAAGATCAAGGAAAAATTTTAATCCGAAAAAAGAAATGATATTTACAAAAATGAAAACAAAGCGGATTATCTTATCAATAAAAAAAGTAATAATTGAATAATGTTTAAATTTGATATTTTTTGTTTACAAGTGTATTTATTGCTTATGTAGTTCAGGTGAAATGATGGAGAAACGAAATTAGGTGATAGTAAATAAAATTGGCAAAAATGTAATACGCAGAAGATAAAGATGCAATTTTATTGAAATTATAAATATAAAAAATTGGAAAACAAAAGTAATGGACAAAAGAATGGCTTACTAATATGAACAGTTGTTGTTTGTTTGGTGAAATAGAAGACGCAACTTTTAGTGTTTTTTTTTCTGAAATGGAGGATCTAATGTATTTAGGTTAAACAAAAAGAAAGTAAAAGAAGACGGTAGTTCAGAGAAGTAAAGTTTGAGGGAGAAATTATTTGATTGGTTGAGCTAGATATGATTTGAGGGTTAAGTCAAGGGAGAAAAGTTAAAAATTTAAAAGATAAAGGTGTTAATGGATCCTGTACGAGGGCAAAAATTTCGATGTAACTCGTTTCAATAACAAAGAAATGGCTATATGACGATTAATTGATAAATCGGTGGAAAAAAAAAAAGTCAAGCAATGATAGCAATTTCTAAATAATTGAGGCTAAAATGCATTATTTGAAAAATACAACAGTTATGTAATAAAACTATTACTTGAAGAGTTGTGATGCATTAAATGAGAGACAGTACTCGAAGATGATAAAGTGAAACAGAAATGCTTTTCCTAGAGATACGTTAAAAATAGCTAACATATGTAGAGTAAATGAAGACGCTTGAATATTTGGTTTTCAAGAGTAGATTACGTTGCATTAAATGAAGATACCTAAATATTAGGTTTTTAAGAGTAGATTGTGTTGCATTAAATGATGACTGCCACATTAGATAGGGTAAAGAGAAGCGAATCTCCAAAGTAAAGATAGGGTGACTTTTTGCAATATTAACTCATGAACAAAAAAGGAACTAAATCATTCATAATTTAAACAAGAACATATTATTAATATTAAATTAAACTAATAAGTTAAAGATGATTGATATATTGATGAATTTAAATCTAAGTAAGTGATAAGTAAATTTTTTAAAAAATAAAACGTGATTATTAGATTAAGGTTGGAGTTAGAGAAATAAGATAATTTAATTTGAATTAATTCTAACATAATAAAGCATTGATGAATGTAACGAATATATTAAGTTATAAGTATTAGGAAAAGGCTAAAAGGAAAACAATTCTGCCAAGAAAATATTAGTATTAAATTAAATCAATATGTTAAAGATGATTGATATGTTGATGAACTTAAAAGAGTTCATTTTAATATAATAAGGCATTTATGAATATAAAGAAAAATTAAGTAATTATGAATTAAAATTAATTAAAAATGGCAAAAAAATATGGGCAAATTATTAATAGTTAAATTAAAATTGTACAATTAGTTAATTAATTAGTTAAATTTTAAACAACACAAATTTTTCGATTGGTGTTAAATATATTGTCATTAATACTAATTTTGGTGAATTTAGTCATAAATTTTGGAAAATAATAGAAAATAAGAAGAAAAAAAAGACATCAAATGAAGATTTGGAGATAGTTAAATTGTAAAGATAAGGTTTAAGGGAGTTAATTCAAAAGAAACTAAGTTAGAGCTTGATGTGAGGGAAGTGACAAATATCTCTTAAGTTGTGTACCTTTGCTAGAAGTAGGCTACTATTCTCTGAGAATTGATAGGTAAAGTAATATATCTAAGTTCATTCTTCATTGGGGATCTTCCAAAAATTTTATTTCTGTCCACAGAGTTTTCCTTCTAACACATTCTAAGTGATTTCCCTGTTTTTCCTTTCCTACACCAACTCCACTTTGCTATTTGTGTCTTCTACCCTAAGAAAAACCAGAAACTGGTCATTGTACATAGTGAAGTACGTAAGTTCCATGAATGCATATGCCTGTGAGTTTGTTATTTGTTTCAGAAAAAGACTTCATTATTTTGTACACTCTTTTGATTGCGAAAAAAAAATTTTGCAGCAAGATGCCTATTATTAAGCAAACGCCCAAGTTGATACGATGTGAAGCACAAAAAGAACGGATTAGCAACATGCGTACAACGTTAGCTAACATGTGTTTAATGCCTGGGGACGATTTGATAGAGTATATTATTTCGATTAAAAATATCATGCAAGAGTTATATTTTGAAGGTTGGTTAGTTTACGCAGATGTTGAAGTAAAGTTCATGACTTTACTTGCAACATTACCTGAACCTCAAGGTGAACTTTTACAAATGCTGTGGAATACTATGCCTAACAACAAGACTTATACCTTGTTAGTTAAGATATTTATTCAAGAAATCTGTAAAAGTGAGTTGATTAGAACTTGGTGTCCTTTGGGTCTTTCAATAGAAATAGTGAACTGTGTTGTACATCTAGCTTCTGAAACTGTCTCAAGGAAACCACTTGACTCATTTCCACGTAGAGTTCGTTATTTATAGATTGTTCAACTAATACAATGTGTTGTTTTCGTGGAAAATTTTAGAAATGAATTCGCATGTAAAGATGCTTTCCAAAATTTTAGCATGTAAGTATAAGCATATTTCAACTCGTCAATTACTCTTTAAGCTCCCAAATTCTCACCCACGTCACTACTCTCCAAAAGACTAGAAATTCTCTCATACAATTGATCCATAAATCACGAAAGTGCCTCTCCCGTGAGATCACGTGGTTCTTCCTCCGCATGTCTTCTTAATGCTAAAGCAACCGCCTCTTGTTTTGTTCTCTTTTTCATTTCCCTTTCTTTCTCTTCAAGTCTTCTTCTCAATAGCACCTACATCACATTTTCCGTCATGATAAGTATCCTTAATGTACTAGACTACCTCTACAGCTTTCGCCCTCTCTTGGATGGAAGAGTTAGAACCATAAAAATAGAAAATTTTTGTCTTGGTATCGAGAATGAAAATATCGTCATGGTTAAGTGATGATCGAACAAAAGAAACCTGTCTCCAAAAACCAAAAAGTAGGAACATAAAATTGGGTGCAAAAGAAATTGAGGAATAAGTTTACCAATATAAAAGTCAATTCCATAGACTTGCCTCCTTACATGGACGACGTGTTTTCTTCAGCTTTTGTCTTAGTTTACTTAAGCTTTCGTCTTACTTTTGATTCAGTTTCCGTCTTAGTTTGCTTCTGCTTTTGTATTACTTTTGCTTCTGCATTTGTCTCACTTTCGCTTATGCTTTCGTCTTACTTTTCCTTCACCTTCCGTTTTGCTTTTGCTTTAGGTTCCATCTTAGTTTGTTTCCACTTCGTCTTACTTTTGCTTCAGCTTTCGTCTTACTTTGACTTCAGCTTCGTCCTAATTTAACTTCAGCTTCATCTTAGTTTATGCTTCCATCTTAGATTCCTACTTTCGCTTCGTCTTAGTTTCTGCTTCCGGCTTAGATTGCTTCTGCTTTTGTCTCCTCAAAATGGTTCATCACTTTATATAATTATTATTATTTGGTTTTCATCAAAATTGTTTAGATGTGAGGTCATTTACAATGATCATAAGTTTAGAAAGATAGTCGAGTATTATTTATAAGAGGATATACAATTGAAAAACAATTACAAGTATACTATCTTGTTTTCTTCTCCTCTCTATTTCCCTTTCTTTCTCTTCAAGCCTTCTTCTTAATAGTAGCTACTTCACATTTTCCATCATGATAAGTATCCTTAATGTACTGGACTACCTCTCGAGAATGAAAATATCGTCATGGTTAAGTGATGATCGAGCAAAAGGAACCTGTCTCCAAAAATCATAAAGTAGGAACATAAAATTGGGTGCAAAACAAATTGAGGAATAAGTTTACCAATATAAAAGTCAATTCCATAGACTTGACTCCTTACATGGATGACGTGTTTTCCTCTGCAAACGAATAACCATGTTTGATGTCTTTCAGCCTCAGTATGTTTAAATCCAGGTGCGATGCCACCTTCTTGAGCTATGATACATGGTTTGAAGTAAGATAAAAACTTCTCAGTTTCATGGCCCTGTAAGAGATTTGTCGATATAAGGTTAAAAAGAAAATGACAGGATTCCAATATCCTCAAGCATCAAGAATCTAGAAAACAACAGCTTACCTAGGAAGTGTCTTTATCAAGCCAATAATGAATATCATGGCACAAGGTACCACTTTTGAGGGCAGTTGTCTGTAGATTATACTATCTTGTTTTCTTCTCATCTTCATTTCCCTTTCTTTCTCTTTAAGTCTTCTTCTCTTCTCCTCCTATCTTTCTCTTTTTCTCCTCTCCCCTATTTGTTATTAATCAAAAATCATTACCGAAGATGCTTCATTATTTCATATAACATTTGTTTCATTTCAATACGGAGTGACTTGAGGTCTTCTTCCATAGACACTCCTAAGTGAGTTACTTCCTCATGTAAGTCACCTACTGAGTCACGCAGATCATCATCCTTGTCATAAATTTCTTTAATTTCCTCGACTAAGGCTTAGTAACTCTTCTGTTGTACTTATTATAAACGAATAATAGTACCAAATGACTCTGAAGGTAAAACATCTGGTTCAATAATTGTAATAGGAGGAGGTTTCAAAGATAAGTTCCTCTCAAGGAGATCAAGATCATCAGGACGAGGTAGCTTTGGAATTTGTTTTCCAAATAAGTGTAGTACATCTCCAATTGAAGATATAGAGCTAAGGGGTCTAATATGCATGATTGTATGCTTTAGTGTAACCTACAGGATCTTGGATTTTCCGGTCCAAGATTCACGTGACGGGGGGCAATATCAGAGCAAGGCTCGATCGGGCTTTCGAATCTCCTGCTTGGTTCTCTGCGCATCCAAGTACCCGAGTTACAAACCTGCCTTTTCTTATATCGGATCATCGGCCTCTCTTTATCAGCTTCATTAATCCAAGCCCCCCAATCCTACGAATCGTCCTTTCCGCTTTCAATCAATGTGGCTCACTTAAGATTCTTTCTCTCAAGTGGTCAATGTTAACTGGCATCCGAGTACCTCAGATTTTAGTGGTACGATCAAACACTTCTCGGATAAACTCCAACATTGGAATGCCACGGAGTTTGGCAATATTTTTCATCACAAAAAACGCCTCATGGCTCGACTAGAGGGTTTTCAAAAACCTTTAGAAGACACCGATTCTCCCTCCCTTTAAGAGCTCAAGGACTACCTGCGAAATGAATTAGAATGCGTCCTTTATCAAGAAGAGCTCTTCTGACACCAGTGGTCCAGGAGTCAATGGATCGAATAGGATGATCGGAATACTCAGTATTACCATACTCTCACCCATACTCGACGTCATCAATCCCACATCCATTCTTTACCCGATGTCAATGGTAATGAAGTTACTAATCTCGCGACTCTCAGAGGAGCTGCGCAGCGTTACTTGGAGGAACTATACCGACCCGACGACCAATCCTCTTCCACTGGCCTCAACCTGGTCATTTTCCCCCTCCCCCGCAGCATATGCCCTAGGATCTAACTCGTCAGCTAAGCCCCGACAAAATAAAAGAGGCATTTTTTTGATGGTTTAATAGCTCTTTTCTACCAATCCCAGTAGGACATTGTAGGACCCTCCCTGATTCTTTTCCTATAACGTATCTTTCGTCACGAAGTTTGGGAGTCAGAGAATAACCGTACCATCGTTGTCCTTCTCCCTAAAAATCCCTCCCCCATTTCTATTTCGCAGTTCCAACCGATCGCGCTTTGCATCGTGTTCTACAAAACCCTCACCAAGATTTTATCCAATCAGATCAAACTGTACCTCAAGGAGCTTGTAGGCCCAAACCAGTGCAGCTTTGTGCCTGGCCAACTTATTACTGACAATATCATCATCACCCAGGAAGTGATCCACTCTATGAAACACAAAACTGGTCGGAAGGGGCTCATGGCCATTAAAGTGGACCTCGAGAAAGCGTATGACTGTCTCGATTGGGACTTCATTCACATCACCCTGCAAGATGTTGGCCTTCTAGCCTCGCTTATCTCGCTCATCATGAAATGCATAACTACTGTTTCCTTTCAAGTGAACTAGAATGGCGAGCTAAGTGAGGTTTTTAAGCCATCCCGAGGTATTCGACATAGAGATACTCTTTTCCCCTACCTTTTTGTGTTGTGCATGGAACGGCTTGAACACGCGATTACGCATGCGGTATCCATCGGCTGTTGGCTACCGGTCAAATTGAGCAAGAACGGACCCCCCTTTCCCATTTATTCTTTGCCGACGACCTCATTCTTTTCTCAGAGGCTTCTATCGATCAAGCTCATGTCCTTCGGACTATTCTGGACTCGTTCTGCACTGCTTCTAGACAACGAGTGAGCAAAGACAAATCTAGATGCTACTTCTCCAGGAATGTCCCTCCTTCGACCTGTCATGCCTTAAGCAACGGGTTAGGATTCCCCCAAACAACCGACCTTCATCAACGTGTCGGTAAGCATACCTACCAACATATTCTGGACAAGGTCCATAACCGTCTATCTGGATGGTCCCCTTTAACGTTGTCTTTCGCAGGTCGTATCACCTTGGTCCAATCGGTCTTAATGGCTATTCCGAGTTATACGATGCAAATTGTCCGACTATCACGAGGGTTGTGCGATGCCCTAGAACAAGCCATGAGGAAATTTTTGTGGGGCTCGTCTCACGACAGGAAGAAGATACCCCCTGTCAGTTGGGAGGAGGTTTGTAAGCCCAAGGAGCTAGGGGGTCTGGGTATCCAACAGATTCGGGAAATAAATGATGCATTCCTGACTAAACTCAACTAGACCATGATAGACAAACCCAATACCTTATGGGTTCAGGTGCTCTCAGGTAAATATGCTTTTGACGTGAACCGCCTCCCCCCCTCCTTTCCTTCCACTAGGGGATCGATGGTGTGGCGGAGCATCAAGGCAACGTGGCATATTGTGACACAAGGCATGAAATGGAGGCTTGGAAATGGTACTACGACGTGATTCTGGCTCGACCCTTGGATCACGGGAGTCGGCCCACTCATCTCCCACTCTTCTCTCCCCATTCCAGACACACTTCTTAGCCTCAGCGTCCATAACTTCGTAGATCTCACTGGCAATTGGAATTTGGCAGCATTTCATTCTTATCTCCCGCCTTCGATTTTTCAAACCATAACCGACATGTTTCCTCCTACACTGTTTCTGGGCCTCATCTGAGATAGTGACGGCAACTGACTTGAAGGTTTCACTTAGAACATCCATCAGCATCGGCGAGTTCAGGGCCAAGATTGGGCGCTTCTTTTTAGATTGACCTGCTGGTTCCTCTGGATATGGAGGAATAAGTCTATTTTTTATTCTAATTTTGTGCGGCCCACCTTAGCTACTTTTCTCATCTTGTCTTTTGCATATCAGGTTTAAAAGGCTACCGAGAGGCATAGCCCGGTCACAACTGGCTTCTGTCTCCGCCAAGAACAACTTATCGGTTGGAGTCGACCGCAATCAGGTTGAGTTAAACTGAACACCGATGGGGCATGCAATCGCACCCAATTCAAGGCTACAGCAGGTGGCCTCATCTGAGATAGTGACGACAACTGACTTGAAGGTTTCACTTAGAACATAGGTTGGTGCACAACGCTGTCAACAAAACTTTGGGGTGTCTACACCAGACTCACGTTGGCTTGGAGGTTGCGCTTCCGTAGGATTGAACTGGAAGTGGACTCAATGGGGGTGCACTAGCTCCTCTCTTCTGCGGACACCCGCTCTCAGATGAGCAACCCTATAGTCATGGGTATCCTAGAACTCTTCAATCGGAACTGGTCTGTTGTTCATCGACGCGGACTGGCTCGCTACCCAAGCAGGCCAATCAGACATTGGTGTCACTTATTTTGATTTTAAACCTATCGGGTATCATAATATCCTTTTACAGGATGTGTCGGGGATCTGTTTCCCCAAACTTGTTTTGTAACCGGTGTAATACTTTTCCCTTTATATAAATAAAAAAAATAACTTCAAACACAATATCAATTTGGGATGACATAAGAAAACTATGATTGGCCAATTGGCTTCTCATCTAACCACCATGAATCCAACATGATTAAGGTAATACGATTAGCTAGTAGCTAGTCGGTAAATACCACACAACATCACTAGCTCTCTACGAGGGGTTTTCGAGCTAGGAAGAAAAACATTAGCGTGAAGATCTCCCTCCTGGAACAATATGAAAGGGGTCGTCGTTAGTAGGAGCAAAGAAAAATTACACCAGACAAGGAGAAATCATCCGGATGCATATAATTGGCCCAATTTGACAAATGTTGGTCTCGCTAGGATGGTAACCGATCTGGTCCAATCCAGATTTACCGGTCAATGTTGACTAAATTGGATTTCGAGCTAAACTCAAACCTAGAACGATCTACCCCTCGATTGCATAATGATGTAAACTTTTAAAAACAATTTTAAAAAGTTGATCAAAGTGACATGATCTTAAAAACTTCTTAAAAATAACATTATTTTAGATAGTTTGAGCAGGTTTAAACTCGGGCTTCAATTACATGATACAGACCCAATCTGCTGCTAGCCAGCCTAAAGTTGTGCTATCAGGGGGTTGGGCCGGATTGGATGAACTGGCAATAGGCCCGACTCTTTGCCGCTTCTTACCAATTTGTCTTACTATGAAAAAGACATTATTCTCATGGCTTACATGCACACTTATGCAAATGGAAGGGAGGTCCCAAAAAATGAGAACGAAAAGGAAACTTCCACTGGAAAGAAGGGTATAGAAAGACAGAGAATATGATAAGTATTTTACCTTCCATCTTCGACTAATCCCTCTGCAGCCTTCTCAAGAAAGTCTTGCACTCTTAAGCTTCCCTTTGGAGCAATTCCAACATATTCTAAGGCTTTGACCTACAGTGAAACAAATTAGCAACGAGACTACCTCCAAGTCGATATAAACTGATATTAAAAATCTAGTGCCTTTGAACCGTCTTAAATTTTTTACTAAATTTATCAAAAATTTTACTTTGCTCCAAAGGATCAAAACAATCAGTTATTAATGGAATTCCTTGTTGGTAAAAGATTCAATCCCGGCCCCCTCTCCCAGGAAAAGGAGAAAAGAAGAAGAAACAAGAACAAGTTGAAAGTTGAATAATCTTAAGTTACCATATTTTTGGTAAAGAATCTTCCAACAGCTGTTAGGCGGAAGCTACTGAAGGAGAAGTGATTTTTATCCAAAGGCAAGTACCATGGTAAGGGTGAGCTTGCCGCGAGATCTTCTGACCAAATGACCTTCACACAGACAGTTCAACGGTCATTCATGTCACAGCACATGCTATGTCATAGTAACCAGAAAAGGATATATACTAGAGAGGAGATTCAGAACAGAGTGAAAAAGGCATTAACTCACCTCGAAACCAGCTTTCTTTAGAGCTTCAAGGCATTGTCCAGTCAATCTAATGTCTGGAAGACCATCACCAATCTCTACCTCTGCCTGATTGCATAAAATTTACTCGCATTCTAATTAAAAGTAAGAACAGCAAATGGAGGAAGTTTCACACTTCTAACATTTCGCTAACCTTAATTCTTTGGTGTTCCTTGTTTTTTGGATCAAAAGAATCAGTCATGCACCATTCATAAGCAGCAAAACATTGTCCAGGCTTCAGGGCTCTATAAATCTCACTGTACAATCCATACTGCCTGAATGTCAACAAAATACAGTTTAGGATCACAAAACAAATATAGTTTCAACAAGAAAGTAACAAATAGAGAATTCGTTCAATTCATAGATGTAAAGCATCAGGTGCATGACAGGTAGCTTCAATTGCATATACCGCATCAAAACTATTTTCAGGAAATGGCATCTTCATGAAATCAGCCT
>JANIHY010000008.1:46501319-46513295 GCA_027479065.1 Erythroxylum brevipes
ATTTTCACACTTTTTCTTTTTAATTCTTGCTATATAACTTCATTTCAATCAACTCATCCACTTTTGAAAACTTCTTAGTTTTACTCAAAGATCGGGGTCCAACACAAAACAACGAAGCCGACTTACGTAATTCAACCTTCAAATCTCGAAGTATATGCCTCAACCATGTTAACTTCAGACAAGTGTTTGCCATAGCTCTGTACTCAGCTTCTACTGACGACCGTGAAACATTCGTCTGTTTCTTTGACTTCCAAGAGATGAGTGAAGACCTGAGAAAAATACAATAGCCAGAAACAGAACGCCTGGTAGTACAGCATCCTCCCCAATCTGAATCACAATAGGCACTGAGTGTTAAATTATTTTCAGTTGGTAAAAACAAACCCTAACCTGGCGACTGTTTAATGTAACGGAGAACGCGCAATGCTGCTTCCCAATGTGGTTTTCGAGGCATGCTCATGAACTGGCTTAGTGTACGTACCGAATACACTATGTCTGGTCTGGTAACTGTCAAATATATTAATCTCCCAACCAGTCTCCGATACTTGCTCGGGTCATGAAGAACTTCGCCATCTTCATCTGTCAACTTTAAATTTTGTTCCATTGGGAACCTTTCCGGTTTCACACCTGATAATCCTGCGTCTTGTAAAATATCTAAGGCATATTTTCTCTGAGACATAAAGATACCTTTCTTTGAACGAGAGAATTCTATTCCCAGAAAGTATTTTAACTCACCAAGATCTTTAATAAGAAAGTGCTTGAGCAAATGACTTTTGAGTAACTTGATCTCATGCAAATCATTACCCGTTAACAGGATGTCATCAACATAAATAAGAATGGCAGTGAACTTTTTACCTTGACACTTAGTAAAAAGTGAATAATCTGCCCGTGACTGTATGTAGCCTGCCGATTTAATAGTACTTGCAAAAGTGGAGAACCAATTGTGGGATGCTTGTTTCAAACCATAGATGAATTTTTGGAGCCGACATACCAGATTCTCGCCCTGTCGGCGAAGGCCAGGAGGTGTAGTCATATACACCTCTTCGTGCAAAGTTCCGTGAAGGAACACATTGTGTACATCAAGCTGATGGATATACCAATTTCGGGAAGTTGCGACTGTTAACAAACAACGGAGAGTGGTGAGTTTTGCAGTTGGAGAAAAAGTCTCCTGATAATCTATACCTTCAATCTGGGTGTACCCCTTTGCAACTAAACGCGCTTTATAGCGCTCAATTGTCCCATCTGAATGATATTTAATCTTGTAAACCCACCGACAGCCTATTGGTTTGTGCCCCGGAGGAAGGGGAACCAACTGCCATGTGTTGTTTCGTTCTAGAGCCTAAAGTTCGACGGACATGGCTTGGCGCCAATGAGGATCACGGTCGGCTTGTTCAAATGAGATGGGTTCAGATTGTGCTGTCAAGAGAGCTAAAAAAGCACGATGATTTGGAGAAAAACGAGAAACAGATAAATGGGAAGAAAGAGGATACCTTGTACCGTGACGAGAACTCGGTCGCGTCGAAGAGAGATTAGCCTGGGAAGACATGTTGTAGTCTTTCTGCCATACTGGTGGCTGGATAGAGCGGGTGGAACGGCGGAGATGGAGAGGTGGTGCATCAATGGAGATGGACGACGGAGAAGATGGGTGGTGTGTGGCGGAAGGTGATGGAGAAGATGGGGGACGGGTGGCGGAAGGTGATGGAGAGACTGTAGGTGACGAGGATGATGGGGGTGATAAGGGTTCGAGTGAAGCCATAGAAGGGGTGATGGAGTCAGCATCCTGATGAGGCATGGGAAGCGTGATATTAGGAGAGGAATTTGAAGAAAATATCGGCGGAGGATTTTCTGGTGAGCTGTCGAAGGAAACATGTGGAGGGAAAGGAAAACTTGGTACAGAAGTTTGAGGAGATTGGGAATGAGAATGGAAAGGGAATACATGTTCCCTAACATATACATCTTTGCTAACCGAGATTTTCTTTGTGTTTAAGTCAAAAATTTTATACCCTTTCTGGCCATGTGGATATCCCATAAAAACATAAACAGAGGCTCGAGGGTCAAATTTTTGCTTAGGGTGAACGTTGCTCACGTAACATTCGCAACCAAAGACACGCAAACGTGTAAGAGAAGGAGGCCGGTTATATAAGACCTCGAAAGGGGACTTGTTGGACAGTAAAGGTGTTGAGATTCGGTTTATGAGGTAAATTGTCGTTAAAACACATTCCTCCCAAAATTCAAGTGGAACATTTGATTGAAACATAAGAGAACGAGCAACATTTAAAATATGTTGATGCTTGCGTTCTACAACTCCGTTTTGTTGCGGAGTATAGATGCAAGAAGTTTGGAGCTCAATTCCTTGATTTTGAAGAAAAGTGCGAATGGGAATCAATTTTATGCCATTATCCACCCTTATTGTTTGAACACTTGTTTGAAACTGAGTTTTGACAAATTGCACAAAATTGATTAACAAAGATTGTGTCTCTGATTTATGAGACATGAGAAAAATCCATGTGCAACGTGAAAAATCATCGACAATTGTGAGAAAATAGCGCAAACCAATGTGGGTAGGAATTTTATGAGGACCCAAGACATCACAGTACAAAAGAGAAAATGGAAATTTTGTTGTTATTGAACTTTTGGGAAATGACAAGCGTGTCTGCTTGGCCTTCTGACAAATAGCACAATTATTCTCTAATTCTTTATGATCTGAATGAAGTAGATGTGACAATAATTTAAAACGAGAAAAAGAAGGATGACCCAGGCGAAAATGCCATAAGTCAGACGGCTGAGAGACATGGAAAACAACAGATTTATCCTCTAATGGATGCATGTAGTATAGACCACCACGTTGTCTACCCGAGCCAATCGTCTTCCCCAAAATCAAGTCCTGCAAAATACAATGTCAGGAAAGAAGAGAATGCAACAATTCAGATCTGTCATTAGTTTACTGGCTAAAATCAAATTCAAATTGAATGATGGAACGCATAGGACATTTTTAAGTATCAATTTTGGATTAAGAACAACAGTGTCGGTGTGTGTGATTTGTGATATAGCACTATTTGGTAAATTGACATTTGTAGAATTGGAAGGCTTGGGTTCGGTTAACAGAGATGGGTCGGAAACGATGTGATCGGTGGCGCCATAATCCAAAATCCAAGAACTTGTGCTACTAGAATTAATAGACATAAGAGTTGATGGAATCAAACCTGCATCATTAGCGTATGCATCAACATTACCGGAATTATTGTGTTTCAGGGCATCAATTGCCTGTGCCAATTGTTGTATTTGTTCTGCGGTGAATCCCTACACTCCGCTAGAAGAAGTAGAAACAGCTTGGGATTCCGCCGCATTCGCTGCTGGTTGAATCCGTTGCCCTTTAAACTGTCCCGGCTTATTATTGTTCCCGTTCTTCAACCGGCATCTATCCTCCGTGTGACCCCTTTTGTCACAAAACTTATAGTGAAATTTTAGAGTCCGACATTCATGTATGGTATGCCCGGATCGATTGCAATGATCACAAGTTTTCTGTTTTGAACTTCCTCCTTTTCCCGGGACTGCGGCTGCGATGGAGAAATTTTCGGCAGGCTTAGAAAAAAATTGTCGCTGCATCTCTTCTTGGACAATCAAGGAGTATGCTTGACGGACATTGGGCAATGGTGACATCATCAATATGTTGGATCTTACCGCCTTGTATGACTCATTCAACCCCATGAGAAATTGCATAAGGCGGTATTCTTCCCTTTGATCAAGATGTGCTTGACGTTGGTTGCAAGTCAGAGGGCTACGGTATGTCGCGAGCTCGTCCCATAAAGCCTTGATTTTTGTAAAATATGCGGCCACTGTCATTGTTCCTTGCGATATGGTCACAATTGATTTCTGTATTTGAAAAACAGCAGGGGCGTTCTTCTGTGAAAACTGGTCGTGCAAATCAACCCACACTTTACGCGCTGTTTTGACATGAATGATCCCCTCGGCAATGTCTGATTCAACAACATGAGTCAGCCAAGAAAGTATCATGCTGTTGCACTGGTCCTTCTCCTGCGATGGCTCTTCGACAGTGCCGTCAACAAAACAGATTTTCTTCTTCTCGGTGAGAGCATGAGTAACCACTTTGCTCCAAGATTGGTAGTTGATGCCGTTCAATTTGATGGGAACCAAGACATGGCCTGGTTGATCTGAATGATGAATGTAGAAAGGGTGTGACGGATTGATGGCAGTGACGTTCGACCCGAACCCGGAATCTTTGGCGTCGTCTGCCATGGCTACGTGATAATCAAGAGCATCGGGATCATTGCTCTGATACCATAACAATAATATAAGTTTTGGTGATAAATTAGATTTATTTTCTCATTGCTGCAATGTAATACATATATACACACTATCGAACATATCTTCTCCTAAAATAATGCTACAAAACCGGCAACATATGCCTAATTATACTCCTATACAAATCATCTAATTATGTCAAGGATAATTATAAAATAACTAACATATAATTTCCTTAATACTCCCCCTCAAGTTGGAGAGTGTAGATCAAGAACTCTCAACTTGCTACATAAAAACTCGAACTGCTCTCTGCCAAGAGCTTTTGTAAAAATGTCTGCCAACTGCATCTTTGTAGAGACATAACAAGGACGAATCACCCCAGCCTGTAATTTTTCCCGAACTATATGACAATCAATCTCAATGTGTTTCGTTCGTTCATGGAAAACTGGGTTAGCAACAATGTGTAAGGCCGCCTGATTATCACAAAACAACGAAGCCGGCTTATGCAATTCAACCTTCAAATCTCGAAGTATATGCCTCAACCATGTTAACTCCAGACAAGTGTTTGCCATAGCCCTGTACTCAGCTTCTGCTGACGACCGTGAAACATTCGTCTGTTTCTTTGACTTCCAAGAGATGAGTGATGACCCGAGAAAAATACAATAGCCAGAAACAGAACATCTGGTAGTACAACATCCTCCCTAATCTAAATCACAATAGGCACTGAGTGTTAAATTATTTTCAGATGGTAAAAGCAAACCCTGACCTGGCGACTGTTTAATGTAACGGAGAACGCGCAATGCTGCTTCCCAATGCGGCTTTCGAGGCATGCTCATGAACTGACTTAGTGTGCGTACTGAATACACTATGTTTGGTCTGGTAATTGTCAAATATATTAATCTCCTAACCAGTCTCCGATACTTGCTCGGGTCATGAAGAACTTCGCCATCTTCTTCTGTCAATTTTAAATTTTGTTCCATTGGGAACCTCTCCAGCTTCACACTTGATAATCCTGCGTCTTGTAAAATGTCTAAGGCATATTTTCTCTGAGACATAAAGACACCTTTCTTTGAACGAGAGAATTCTATTCCCAGAAAGTATTTTAAGTCACCAAGATCTTTAATAAGAAAATGCTTGAGCAGATGACTTTTGAGTAACTTAATCTCATGCAAATCATTACCCGTTAACAGGATATCATCAACATAAATAAGAATGGCAGTGAACTTTTTACCTTGAGACTTAGTAAAAAGTGAATAATCCGCCCGTGACTGTATGAAGCCCGTCGATTTAATAGTACTTGCAAAAGTGGAGAACCAATTGCAGGATGCCTGTTTCAAACCATAGATGGATTTCTGAAGCCGAAATACCAGATTCTCCCCCTATCTGCGAAGGCCAAGAGGTGGAGTCATATACACCTATTCGTGTAAAGTTCCGTGAAGGAACGCATTGTGCACATCAAGCTAATGGATATACCAATTTCGGGAAGCGGCGAATGTTAACAAACAACGGAGAGTGGTGAGTTTTACAGTTGGAGAAAATGTCTCCTGATAATCTATACCTTCAATTTGGGTGTACCCCTTTGCAACTAAACGCACTTTATAGTGCTCAATTGTCCCATCCGAATGATATTTAATCTTGTAAACCCACCGACAGCCTATTGGTTTGTGCCCCAGAGGAAGGGGAACCAACTGCCATGTGTTGTTTCGTTCTAGAGCCTGAAGTTCAGTGGACATGGCTTGGTGCCAAAGAGGATCACGGTCGGCTTGTTCGAACAAGGTGGGTTCAGATTGTGCTGTCAAGAGAGCTAAAAAAGCACGATGATTTGGAGAAAAATGAGAAACAGATAAATGGGAAGAAAGAGGATACCTTGTACCATGACGAGAACTCGGTTGCGTCGAAGAGAGATTAGCCTGGGAAGACATGTCGTAGTCTTTCTGCCATACTGGTGGCTGGATAGAGAGGGTGGAATGGCGAAGATGGAGAGGTGGTGCATCAATGGAGATGGAAGACGGAGAAGATGGTTGGTGTGTGGCAGAAGGTGATGGAGAAGATGGGGGGCAGGTGGTGGAAGGTGATGGAGAGATTGTAGGTGACGAGAATGGTGGGGGAGATAAGGGTTCGGCTAAAGCAGTATAAGGGGAAAGTGGAATGGAGTCAATATCCTGATGAGGCATGGAAAGCGTGATATTGGGAGAGGAATTTGAAGAAAATATCGGCAGAGGATTTTCTGGTGAGTTGTCGAAGGAAACAGGTGGAGGGAAAGGAAAACTTGGTGCAGAAGTTTGAGGAGATTGGGAATGAGAAAGGGAATACATGTTCCCGAAAATATACATCTCTGCTAACCGAGATTTTCTTTGTGTTTAAATCAAAAATTTTATACCCTTTTTGGCCATGTGGATATCCCATGAAAACACAAACAGAGGCTCGATGGTCAAATTTTTGCTTAGGGTGAACGTTGGTCGCATAACACTTGCAACCAAAGACACGCAAATGTGTAAGAGAAGGAGGCCGGTTATATAAGACCTCAAAAGGGGACTTGTTGGACAGTAAAGATGTTGGGATTCGGTTTATGAGGTAAACCGTCGTTAAAACACATTCCCCCCAAAATTCAAGTGGAGCATTTGATTGAAACATAAGAGAACGAGCAACATTTAAAATATGTCGATGCTTGCGTTCTACAACTCCATTTTTTTGCGGAGTATAGATGCAAGAAGTTTGGAGCTCAATTCCTTTATTTTGAAGAAAAGGGCGAATGGGAATAAATTCTGTTTCATTATCCACCCTTATTGTTTGAACACTTGTTTGAAACTGAGTTTTGACAAATTGCACAAACTTGAGTAACAAAGATTGTGTCTCTGATTTATGAGACATGAGAAAAATCCTTGTGCAACATGAAAAATCATCGACAATTGTGAGAAAATAGCGCAAACCAGTGTGAGTGGGAATTTTATGAGGACCCCAGACATCACAATGCAAAAGAGAAAATGGAAATTTTGTTGTTATTGAACTTTTGGGAAAAGGCAAGCGTGTCTGCTTGGCCTTCGGATAAATAAAACAATTATTCTCTAATTCTTTATGATCTGAAGGAAGTAGATATGACAGTAATTTAAAACGAGAAAAAGAATGATGACTCAGGCGAAAATGCCATAAGTCAGATGGCTGAGAGATATGGAAAATAGCCGATTTATTCTCTAATGGATGCATGTAGTATAGACCACCACATTGTCTACCCGAGCCAATCGTCTTCCCCGAAACCAAGTCTTGCAAAATACAGTAGTTAGAAAAGAAGAGAATGCAACAATTCAGATATGTCATTAGTTTACTGGCTGAAATCAAATTCAAATTGAATGATGGAATGCATAAGACATTTCTAAGTATCAATTTTGGATTGAGAACAACAGTGTCGGTGTGTGTGATTTGTGATATAGCACCATTTGGTAAATTGACATTTGTAAAATTGGAAAGCTTGGGTTCGGTTAACAGAGATGAGTGGGAAATGATGTGATCGGTGGCGCCAGAATCCAAAATCCAAGAACTTGTACTACTAGAATTAATAGACACAAGATTTGATGGAATCAAACCTGCAACATTAGCGTATGCATCAACATTACCAAAATTATTGTGTTTCAAGGCATCAATTGCCTGTGCTAATTGTTGAATTTGTTCTGTGGTGAATCCCTGCACTCCGCCAGAAAAAGTAGAAATAGCTTGGGATTCCGCTGCATTCGTTGCTGGTTGGTTCCGTTGACCTTTAAACTGTCCCGGCTTATTATTGTTCCTGTTCTTCAACCGGCATCTATCCTCTGTGTGACCCCTTTTGTCACAAAACTTACCGTGAAATTTGAGAGTCCAGCATTCATCTATGATATGCCCGGATCGATTGTAATGATCACACGTTTTCTGTTTTGAACTTCCTCCTTTTCCCGGGACTGCGGCTACGATGGAGAAATTTTCGGCAGGCTCAGAAGAAACTTGTCACTACATCTCTTCTTGGACAATCAAGGAGTATGCTTGACAGACAATGGGCAATGGTGACATCATCAATATATTGGATCTTACCGCCTTGTATGACTCATCATGAGAAATTGCATAAGGCGGTCTTCTTCCCTTTGATCAAGATGTGCTTAGCGTTGGTTGCAAGTCAGAGGGCTACGGTATGTCGCGAGCTCATCCCATAAAGCCTTGATCTTTGTAAAATATGCGGCCACTGTCATTGTTCCTTGTGATATGGTAGCAATTGATTTTTGTATTTGAAAAACGGTAGGGGCGTTCTTCTGTGAAAACTGTTCGTGCAAATCAACCCACACTTCACGCGCTGTTTTGGCATGAATGATCCCCTCGGCAATGTATGATTCAACAGCATGAGTCAGCCAAGAAAGTATCATGCTATTGCACTGGTTCCATTGTTCAAACAAAAAAGGATCGTTCTTCTGCGATGGCTCTTCGACAGTGCCATTGACAAAACAGATTTTCTTCTTCGCGGTGAGAGCATGAATAACCTCTTTGCTCCAAGATTGGTAGTTGATGCCGTTCAATTTGATGGGAACCAAGACATGGCCTGGTTTATCTGAATGATGAATGTAGAAAGGGTGTGATGGATTGATGGCAGTGACGTTCGAACTAGACCCAGAATCTTTAGCGTTGTCTGCCATAGCTACGTGATAATCAAGAGCACCAGAATCGTTGCTCTGATACCATAACAAGAATAGAAGATTTGGTGATAAATTAGAATAATACTTCTCATTGCTGCAATGTACTACATATATACACACTGTCAAACATATCTTCTCCTAAAATAATGCTACAAAAATAGCAACATATGCCTAATTATACTCCTATACAAATCATCTAATTATTTCAAGGATAATTACAAAATAACTAACATATAATTTCCTTAATAGATTTGATTCCACTACTGATTGATCAATCCCAGGGACTGACTCAAGTAAAGTGAAACAAAAGCTCTCTTCTCTGTTCACTTTTTCTTTCCTATTAAGAAAACCTTCATACTTGCAAAATGCTTGTTTTCTGCTTTTCTTAGAATACATATCGAAATTTGAGCGATAAGCAAATCTAGAGACATTGGTTCTGCAGTTTTGTTTCATCCAAAATTCAAACACTATAATCATAATAAAGGCTACACTATTTACATTTGAGAGGAATCAGATTATACAAATATACACACTATACAGAAACAACACAAAAACTCAGAACTTCAGTCTCCTTAAGGTGTGCTGCTGGATCCATTGAGTACTTTGAAGTTGCACACCTAGTTTGAACATTTGCTGCTCAAGTACTGGAGAGAATTTTTTTCATCTTTTCAATATTCAAGTTTAGTGCAATTTGTATTTTTCATGTTATGTTCTTTCTATTTGTGTTTTTTCCAAAAGCAAATCATTTTGTGAAAAAGAATAGCTAAAGTGGTTCATTATACAAAAATTAGAAGTTTACAAAATTAGAAGTTAGCCAAAATCAGATGTTAGCTTTGCAATTTCAAATGAGAGCGACAAAGCATTTCTAAAATACAACAAATATATAGCCATACATTTATAAACTTGTGAGAAAGTTTTATTAGAAGTTTAAAGAATCATTCAGAATACAAATCGAAGATCAAAAGTTGCAAAATTTCCACATATACAAATCTCTTACTTCCACAATTCAGGAAGCTTGTGGAGATCCTGGAGGCTTGGGGTTGGAGATGGCACATCCAGTCCTTGCATCTCCCAAGACTTGTACATTTTCTGACCCACATATTGCAGATCGGCAAATAGGACGTCTACTCGCTGAGTCATATGATTCAGTTGCTGCTTCATTTCATCAAGTTGCTGCTGTATATTTCTGTTGTCTTTAACCATCAGCTTGTAAACCATGCCCCAATCAGGTTGTTGCAGTTCTTATGCTTGCTATTGTTGTGGTTGCTGTTGTTGGTGCTCAATCTCAAGAAAATATTCTATAGTGTTAAATGTAGAACTTGAAGCTACAGCTACAAATCTGTGCTTCAATGTTATACGTGTGGAACGATGTCGCAGCTGCATTGTGTTGTCATCTATTATCTTGGAGCGTTTCAAGTATTGTACATCAAAATAATGAAAATTTAGCATGTTTAGTTCACTAAGATCAATTTGAAAATGTTCAGCCAAAGCAGTCGCCATATAACCCATTCCCAAATTGTTCCCCTTTTGCTCCGCTAATTGGATCAAACTTTGAGAAATATAAGCGAACATGTTTGGCTTGTGGCTATGATCGATGCACCATAATAAGAAAAGCTCCTTCCCCGAGCATTTCATACTTTGCCTTTTCCTAAAAACAGCACCACTCATGAATTTATGCAACAACAATCATTCCGCACTAAGAATTTGTGCATTTGATGTAATATGTGGATCATACTCATTTAAGTTAGTTAAATATTTCCAATAAGAAGTAACGGAGAGTGACTGATGCGCATCTTCTACTTCTTTTTCTGCAAACCCAAATAGTTGGCCTAACATATTCTCATCCACAAAATAAACTTATCCTCATAATCTAAACCACAATTTCTTCGGTTTGGTTGACTCAAAACTCAAAGATGTGAAAATTTTAAGTGTGAGGTCACGATAAACAGGGTAACTAATTCGCACAAAATTATCCCATTTACCATTCTGACACCATCTCAACAATTTATCTGTGATCCCTATTTGGTCTAGCAGATCAAAATTAAAATGTGTTGGTACTTCAATGGTTTTAGTCCGTAGTTCATTGTACCTCGCTCCTTCTTCCTTTGAGTAAATGAGAAAAGGGGCATCATACACAGATATAATGTTTGCAACATTGTTCCCTCTCACCTCAACAACGATAGCTTCCTCTGATTTTCTAGCTTTTCGAGGGGCCATTGTCACGATAAATCCTGCAAAATTCAGAAATACAGAACCCAAATCGAATCGGTGTCAACCCAAGTCCACTGCTGTAACCCTCAACCTTAGATAGCAATAAATCGACACTTGACGTAGAAATACAACTTCACCGAAGAACAACACACAGTCTGAGGAGAAAAAGGAAGAACGACGGTGAGAGATGAAGAAAGGGGGAAGATACGTTAATTTCAAATTGATTCTAAATAATGAAGGTGACGATACTCATGCGTTTTGCCTTTGTTTTATTGTACAAGATTATTTTAAAAAAATTAATTCAAAAATGCATTTCTAGTTTTTAAACTAACAAAATGGTTAACAATAATAATAATAATAATAATCATCATCATCATAATAAAAACAATACAATTAATACTAATGAGGAATTTAATAATAATTATTATAACAATAACAATGATAATAATCAATAAATATCATAAGAATTTTAATTTAACAATAATAAGTACATATAGTGAAGTAGAAAATTACTAATACTAAAAATGAATCATATTAACAATGATTAAATTAATAAGAAAAGTAAATTTAATAATAATAAGGGAGTTTATAATTACAATAATACTAATATTAATTATAAATATAATAAAATAACATATAAGATTTATAATAATAAGTATATAAAGTAAAGTGGGGAAATAATAATAATAATAATAATTAAACATTAAAAGAATAATTTAACTAATCAGAATAACACAATGAATAATAATAAGTAGAAAATTACTAATTATAACAAATTTAATAATAATAATAGGAATTAAAGATAATAAATACTCAGCAAAAATTTGTATAATAATCAGGAAAATTTTAATAA
>JANIHY010000008.1:47121926-47133960 GCA_027479065.1 Erythroxylum brevipes
CATAACTAATAAAAACTATAAGTAAGGACTAGTCTTCACTCGTTTTTCTGCCTAAGTAATGTTGTCCTCATGTTTAGAATTCAGTTTTCGAAAGTCGCTTAATTCAAATGGCTCTAAGGGGTGAAACTCACTTCTGGGTTTACCCATGGGTTGTGGGCATAGGACCCCTTCTTTCCTATGCTACAAACCCACTTCCTGATTCCAGTTATCTCTTAGTGTCCAATAATTTGTGGACTCAGAAGGCAATTGGTAGTGGGATACCATTCAAGAGTACCTCCCGACCTCAATTTGTAGGATCATCGCAGGTATGTTTCTGTCGAAGGAATATTTAGGTCAGGATAAGTTAACCTGGGGACTGACCGGTACAGGTCAGTTTACCGTAGCTTCCACCTATTCAATGATCATGGACGAAACCGACACCCCACCTCATGGGGTATGGATAGTGATCTGGGAATGGCTTTTTTTTGGCTCCTCACTTACGACCGGTTACTCATAAACTAACTTCGAGTCCGTAAACAACTCACCACGGACGGAGAGTGTATCCATTGTCACCTTGAGGAATCCTCATTCCACGCAGTGCGCGACTGCTTCAGAGCTCACCAAGTATGGAGAAATTTCCCTCCACATCTTGTTTCTCATGATTTTTTTAGTATGCCGACTCGGAAGTGGATTAATCACAATCTCCTTTAGCACGACAGAGTGTTTGGCCAGGAATGGTATGTGTTTTTGGCTTCACTTGTTGGTTCCTTTGGCAATGGAAAAATATGAGCCTTTTTTATGATCATTTTTACTGGTCTTCCACACCTATTTTTTCATTGTTTCGTATGCAGGTCTCCTTCACCAATCAGCCATGGGACAAAATTGGGTTCTTTCTAGACATCGCCCCCGACAGGCTTAGAGAATCGAATGGAGCAAACCGCCTACCGGATGGATTAAGTTAAACATGGATGGAGCTTGCAACCGGGCCTCGTCCTCAGCATCAGCAGGAGGTCTCCTTCCAGACAGTGCAGGCACCTGGATTGGAGGGTTAACACAAATTCTAGGCTGGTTCAATCCAATGTCAGCCAAATTCTGGGGTGTCTATAGAGGTCTCACGTATGCATGGAATCTGGGATTTCGCATAATCGTATTGGAGTTTGACTCTACTGCAGTGATTGCTATTCTCTCTTTGGCAACCCACCGCTCTCAGGCACTCAACCCCATCGTCCAGGATATTAACGAACTTTCCGCCCGTAATTGGATCATTACTCATCGCCATATCTACTGAGAGAGTAACAGATGCGCCGACTGGCTTGTCAAATATGCTGGTCACTTTGATTTAGACGTCACTTATTTGGAGACTACACCCATTGGGTACCATCTCCTTTTGTTAGAGGATCTATCAGGGGACAAGTCCCCTAGAATTAATATGTAATTTGTTGCGTTTTCCATTTATGACAAAAAAAAGGTCTCTTGCATTGGTCTTATATCGATTCCACTGGGTTCAGTGAACCTAAAAGGACTAAAATGGCTAAACTAGGTCACTGAGAATATAACTCGAGAAGGGATAGCCCAACACAAAAATATTTGTTAAGGTAAGGCAAATGCCGCTTATCTAAATGATAGATAACTCTTTTGCATTCCTTCAAAATACTAATCCACCTTCAACCTAGTGTATACCTCTAAAGCTTAACTTCGGTGTTGATGCATTTCCTTTGGAATTTGAAAACTATTACAAATCTCCCTAGCAAAGACTCAGAAACCGCTCCTGCAAAGCATTCAAACGATCCCAAGATGATGTTTCGATCAATCACAAACGTTTTCTTAAACATACATCGATTGATCATGGCTCGAAGGGTTCACAAAAAACCTCGGTTGGTGTACCCCGATGTCTACAGAACTTTACAGGATTTTTACTGGACTCACAATCCGCTTAAAATCTAGGCTATCGCCGGATCGAGTTAGAAGTGGATTTCACAACAGCACTACAATTAATTTCCTCCGCAGCTAACAAAGCCGACCCTCCATCCCATCATTCAAGGTATACATGAACTGCTCATCTGGAACTGGACTGTTGCACATCATTACATATATTGAGAGAACAATAAATGCACGGATTGACTCGCAAATCATACCACTCATTGCGATATTGAGATTACCTATCTAGAAGCCCCACCCATTGGGTGTCATTTTCTCCTTGTAAAGGATATCTCGGAACCCACTCCCCTAGACCCATGTTATAACCTGTTTCGACTTTTCCTTTTTATAAATAAAAAAATTCGTTTATATCTGTGGTAATTCATGGTAAAAGCACGATATTAATTTCAGCTGAGTCGAAACTATCGTCAGCGAGTGGTCATATCTTTCCAAAATTCAGCCACTATGTTACTTGTACTCAACAGAAAAAACAAATGGATGGCACAGAAACTGTCATGAAGGTTAAGGCATTAGAAGCAACAAGAGACAAATATGAAGCAAAGAACCAACATATCTGCACTCAATTACACCACCATTCTGAGTACTGAGCTTTGCATAAATAGCGCATTACAACTAAAGACCTGGACTAGTAACCGAGCTTTCCAAATACGAAAGAAAGAAGAGATTCCCACGCTTAAGGCCAACTTAAAAAGGTTATCATGATAATCCCAGGTAATAGAAAAATAGATTTGTGCTTGAGAAACTGTGGTGCGGTACAAGCACAAACAAAGTTTGATACTATTTGTTTCTTGTTCTTCGCGTTCCCAATTGTCCCAAAAACATAGAAAATACAATTTAGTTTACTTCCAGAGCTTCCGCAATGACATGTTCTTCTCAGTCTCCTTCTTCATGACCTTGGCCACTGCCATCTCAAAATCTTCCTGTGTTACATGGACCCTCCTCTCTCTTAAAGCAAACATACCTGCCTCAGTGCACACAGCCTGCAAAAGCAAAACAAGTGAAACAGGCATGATACAGCGCCAATATAATGCTAAAACCACCACTGCACCAAAAAGCTCACTTCATAACTACATATACAACAAAATGCCGTGTTACCATAAGACATGACAATGCAAATCACTGTTACAATTTTTACATGCAACGAAATAAATAAGTTTAGCAATGTAAAGGTGTGATCTTAAGAGACGATGTAATGCAATTCATTGTTAAAATTTTTACGAAATAAATAAGTTAAGAGTGTAAAGCAAGCCTCCCATTATATTGTACTAAATATTGAAGGGCGTGCTACAGAAAAGTTCTGAACCAATAATTTCATTAGCATAAAGAATTTGCTAGGAACCATCCGAACTACATTATACTTGAAACACATACTTGAATATAACAACAAAAACAAAATGAATCAATCCATAAATCCTTTTCAATTCATTAATCATTTTAATGCATTTTTCCACTGAGATGGAAATCTGTCTTTAGGTACAATATCTCATTTCAATTTTAAAATAAGAATTTCTTCCATGTTTTTTTTTGCCCAATATGAGAGCTAGGAGAGAGATCATTTCCACACAAAAATCAACATTTGGCACACTTGGTGTGTAATTACAGGACATGAACCGATGTGATATCCAGTAAAATAGTATTAACCAGCAAAAAGTTATATGTTGATGGTAGAGAATTGATACTGGAAGAGAAGTACCTTGAGCTCAGCACCAGATGCGCCATTCATCTTCTCTGCAATTTTCTTCAAATCAATGCCTCGCATTAAGTTCATTTTTCTTGAATGGATTTTCAAGATATCCAGGCGTGACTGCATTACATTAAATATGTCAGTCGATCTTTAAGTACTGAAGAGAAAAGAAACAAATTATAGATAAGGGTACACACCTCCTCATTAGGATTTGGGAATTCAATCTTCCTGTCAATTCTTCCAGGCCTCAGAAGAGCTTGATCAAGGATATCAATACGGTTTGTTGCCATCAAGACCTGTTCGACAAAAGGAAAAGGTAAAAGACAAGACAAGTAACAAGTGAGAACAAAGTGCTGAATGGTGGCAGTTAGTTTTCACATCTCTAGTGTCTTGTGAAGGTCACACAGTACCTTGATCTTGTTTGATGCTTCAAACCCATCCAACTGATTGAGAAGCTCCAGCATAGTCCGCTGCACCTCACTATCACCATTGCCACTCCCAGACTCCATTCGAGAAGATCCAATACTATCAATTTCGTCCATGAAAATGATTGATGGAGCATGCTCCCTAAAATAAAACCAATGGCATTGACAAAATAAATATTTGGACATGCAAACGAAAAGAAAGTATCTAAGCAAGAAAATTCTAAATTTTAACTTAAGGGAACAGAGTATCACAATGATCTTAAATGCCAACAAAACCAGAACTAGTGTCATGTAGAACAGAAAGAAGAATGCTATAAAATGAAACGGGGGCCGCTTGAGTTTGAATTTAAGGCTGGAAATTAAAAAAATATAAGAAATTGAAATAAAGGATAGGTCTAGGAATCACACCTAGAGTTTGAGTAAAGCACTAGGAACCACACTTAATATTTGAAACAAAAAAAAAAAATATTTGAATCAAACCAATAGGTTATTCTAGAGATTACTTCTAGAGGTTAGAAATCACTCCTAAATATGTAAGAATCACATTACGAAAAGGTGTTTCACACTTAATAAACGGTCTGTTCTTCTCATTCCTTAAATGTTGAAAACATAACATATCGAGAAAACATGTTGAAACCTAATCCCAATGGAATAGGAAACCCACTAAACTTACGAAATAAGAATAGAATCCTATTAATAAGGATTCTTATGATTCCTTAACAACTTGAAGCTTAAACTACTGGGACAACTAAAATAATTTCCTTTTCTAATAAAGAAATGTAAACTAATAACTTGTTTTTCTGTATCACAGAGCATTTTTCAGCACCATGTTCAACAATTAATTCATTGTAATTTTAAGATGTTCTTATCATAAACCAATAACAAGAAGGAAAATGCTCCCTTTGGTTGTACCAACTGGCACTAGTTAGAATGGAGTCCTAATATCCTCTACAGCACCAAATGAGTGACAACATAATAAACATAATAGTGCCTTAAAATCCCTTTCATGATTTATCCTTCATACCGAAAAAAGAAGAAGAAAAACACGATACCCATATAGTCTAATAAAACAGAAGCCGAGAACAAAGTCATCATTACAAAAGAGAGGGAAAGACAGAATGACACCGAAGAAAAGAAACTGATTCTCCCACAAAGAACACAAACCTCGCCATAACAAAAAGCTCTCTGACCATCCTGGAGCCTTCTCCAATGTACTTCTGGACCAATTCAGAACCCGAAACCCTAATGAAAGTGCAGTCAGTATGATGTGCAACAGCCCTAGCCAACAGAGTTTTCCCTGTGCCAGGTGGCCCATAGAGTAGAACCCCCTATAATGACAGAGTTAGAATCAGTAGGCAAACCAACCATGAAACATGAATAAATGAGCTACAAGAGCAAATGACATCTTGGATACCTTTGGTTGAGCAATACCAAGACTTTCAAACAACTCAGGATGTTTAATTGGAAGTTCAATGACCTGAAATTAATCAAGAAGCAATAAAATTGGAATTATAACCAAAAACATAAATCAGATCAAGAATCAAGATCATCTCACAATTACTAGAATAAGCAAACCTCCTTTATCTCTTTAATTTGCTGGTCAAGACCACCGATCATGTCATATGTAGAGTCTGGAACCTTCTCAACTTTCATAAGGTTGACCAAGGGATCCACTTTGCTGGGCAAGATTAAGTGAAGAACATAGCTGTCATTACGAAGGGCAACCCTTGTTGATGGTGTAATCTTCGTGATATCGATGTTCTTATCAATATCAACAACGTATTTTCCTTCTGGATGAACCTGCAAGTAACAAAACATTGCACTTGATAAATAGAGGTGTGGCTTAGAATCTTGCAGTCTGGTACTCTACAGTATGCATGGATGGATTAAAACTGATGTGTCAAGAATATGAGTTTAGGCTCCACTATTTTTTTGTTAGGGAATGAAAGAAGTTAAGAGTGCAAAGAAAATTCCAAGATAATTTTCTTCAGGACCAACCGGAAATCAATCCAAGAAGGTAGGAGAAAATTGGTAACCTGATTACTTGTTACTCAAATAACCTTATTATCACCAGGTTATGTGATCAAATGAAGCTATAACTAGACTATAAATTATAATGATGACTCGACGAATTTTTTGGGGTTAAATATCAATAATATTGTCAAGGAATATCAACTTCCCTTAATCAATTTACATCAATTAAAACAAATTAGGAGAAAAAAGTTATCTTCTCAACAACGCCTCTCTCTCTCTCTCTCTCAGTTTCACTTTCTTTATTCCCATAGTTTCTTAATGATGGATTGAAATTTACCCAGTTGATAAAGATAGCATGGAAGAGGAGAATTGGGGCTGGAAATATGAGAGACACGCACACCCATGGAACAACAGAAAATTTGAAATCTTTAACATCTGGATGTCAGGAAGAAGCACTGGTGTACAATGAACATTACCTTAACTAAGACTTTATTTTTTCCCATAACTTTGACAACTTCACCAACATAAGACCCAGGCTCTTGAAGCAGCTGAAGTTCTTCCCTGAGCATTCTCACTGTCCCAGATCAAAATTAAAAATCCAATCAACTAATTGGTTATATACATGATGAGTAGTAAGGTAACTAAACCATAAAGGTAACTGGAAAAGAAATTAGGGTTAGGGGAAAAAGACCTCTGGAATTGAGGTCATTACGCTGGGCTTCGAGGCGATTGAGATTGTGGGTCTTTTGGCGGACAAGGAGTTGGTGCTCGTGAATGTGTTGGAGATAGTACTGTCTAAGACCTTCACCTTGCTTGGCTGCCGTTTTCGCTGAACACGACTCGCCCCTCAAACCAACTACGCTGCTATCCGCCTGCTTCGATTCCACTCCTACCAACGCCATCTGGTCTCTCGTTCACCTCTCTTTCTTTCTTTCTCTAGATCCAAATACGCTTAGCTCAAGAATGAATCACTTGGTTTGTTCCTTGGAATGTTTGATCTGATTCGGCAGATTCTACTTATATTTATTGGTTTGTTTACAGGACTGGTAAACTAAAAGGAGAGGGATGGTATTTCTTTGCAAACACGTCAAATTGCTGTTGGGTTTCTTGGGCCTGAAGGACTGAAGTTATTCTGGTTGTTGTTGGATTTGAACTTAGAGCCCGAACATGCCCTTCAAATTCCTAGTTGAGAACGGGAAAAACTATGGAACTAATCCACTTCCAAGTTGACAAGTCAATCTTCATTATTATTAAATCCTTGTCTCTTTTACAGTTGAATTAGACATGAGGCAGCATACCTAATAAAAAACGTTGATTGAAGAAATTAGATTTTTTTATAGGGATTTGCTTTTACTTTAGGTGATATTAAAGTTTCAGGTATAGGCCTGGTGTAACCCCCACGTCTTGTGTTCGAGTTGCAACACAATCATTACTTTCGAACCACATTAAAGTTGCACAAAAGCATAGTGGGTTATAGAAGATTTGAAGTACCTTGATTGTAAGCTGTAGCTTTTACTTCGAGTAATATTTTTTGAAGAAAATATGAATGGCTCGTTGGGTGATATCTCGTGAAATTGTGTAGCTTGCTTCCAAGGAAATTGTTTGGATTTGTAAGCATAATAATTTGGCTATGTGTTGGAAGGATTAAACTACTTCAATTAGTGCCAGTCAAAGCCTTGGTAAGTGGAGAGTTTGAGTCCTGAAGTACTTTTGACAAAATTCCTAGTCGAATTGGTGAGTAGATTAGGTTGCTAGGCACGTTATTCTTTAGAGTTACTGTGCCTGGAACCTCTATCTAGCAGATTCGGCATCAAAGACTACTTGTTCTATTTATCCCTTTTTTATGGCTCGTGCAAACCTTTATATAGTGTGGGAAAAAGTTTCTTGCTTAGAGCAACTTTTTTATGCCAATATAGGCGAGGAAGGATTTTTAATTACTACTTCTTTGGATGTATTGACCAGTCCATATTTTTAATATAATCTTTGAGAGCATTATGTTTGTATTTTAACGCTTTTATAGAATTTGATAGTTAAAATTATTTACATTCAAATTTTAGTTAGAAAGAACCTTTAGCTTCAGTTTCTATAAATAAGAAAAAGACATTAAAGAGTTAGCACTTCTATCTTTTTCTCTGAAAATTATTTTGAGTTCTTTTTCTCTACTTTATAGATACTATTATAAGTTGAACACTTAAAAAAATTATGGCTAATAGCTCGAGAAGGAAATTTTTTGCAAGAATTCTAATCGAATACATTTCAAATTTTATTTATGTTTGTATTTTTTCAAAATCTTTAGCTAAATAGAACTTGTCAGGAAATTGTGAAAATTATTTTCTCGTTGCACTTGTCTTTCAATCATAATTGATTTTCTAATACCAAAACCTACTTACATCACTAGTATGGGGTATATGGGTTCATTGTAATATTCTTTAGCTTGAAGGATGCTCCTACCACATTTTATAATGTCATAATGTGATCTATGAATTTCTTTATGAGTTTATCTTAGTGTACCTTAATGACTTTGTTAACTACTTCACCTCTGTGGAGGAACACTTAATCCACTCTCTATATATACTAATCAAGATATAAAAGCAATAGTTGAATGCTAAAATAGAAATGTGTGAATATGCTTTCATATAATTGAAGTTCCTTAGTGAGCCAGAGCTTTCAAATTGTGTAGTATTCATTAAATGATATATTTCCAATTGTTCTTCTTTTGAGTAATTGCTTTTTTCCCTGTTATTATACAACTACTTTTTGCAACAAGTTGTTATTATGTATTATACATTTATGGGTCCATATTATTTAGCCAACTTGATTCATTGTCAAGAATAAGACTTATAGATGCAAAAGAAGAAGGAGGTAAATTGAAATAATCCTTATGTTTACAGTTTCTCTACTCATTCTTTTATCATCTTCATATAAAGGTAGAGCTTCTAATCCAGTTCATGGAAAGTCTATTCAATGTATGTCAACCTAATTCAATAATGTGACTACCAAATCTTACAAAAACATATTAACATTTGACTCTCTATTATATTCAATTCTAGGAAGCTTTGGATACCCAACCAATCCTAGGAAGCTTCGGATTTCAGACACATTCCTTAGAGCTTTTCAATTCATGACTGCCTCTACCTTCTTTGGATCTACCTGTATACCTTGTCCATTCACTATATGCCTCAAAAACACTACTTAATCCAACCAAAATTCACACTTATTGAATTTGGCATACAGTTGTTTCTCTCTAATGATCTTTAGTATTACCCTCAAATGTTTGGCATGCTCTCTCTATTCTTTGAATATACCAAAATATCATCGATAAATACTATCACAAAGTGGTCCAAGTAGGGTTGAAATACCTTATTCATCAAGGCCATAAATGCTGCTAGGGCATTAGTTAAACCAAACGACATTACTAAAACTCAAAATGCCTATACATGCTCCTAAATGCACTTTTAGGTACATCAGCCTCTGCTATCTTCAATTAATAGTACCCCGATCTCAAATCCAGTTTAATGGATACCTGAACGCCCTGTAACTGATCAAGCAAATCATCAATTCTAGGCAATGGGTACTTGTTCTTTACTGTCACTCGATTCAGTTGCCGATAATCAATGCATGACCTCAAAGTCTTATCTTTCTTCTTTACAAACAAAACTGGAGCTCTCAAAGATGAAACACTAAGTCTAATAAAACTCTTTTCCAGCAACTCCTATAGTTGAGCCTTCAACTCCTTTAGTTCTATAGGTGCCATCCTATATGGAAGAATAGATATAGGAGCAGCACCTGGAACTAGATCAATTGTGAAATCTGTTTCCGATTTAGAGGAAAGCTAGGTAACTCGGCAGAAAACACATCCAGGAATTCCTTAACCATGGAAATGTCCTACACATTCTGCTCAGCTCTAGTATCAATGACGTGGGCTAGATAAGCCTCACATCTTCCTTACGTCAACCTTAATGCACTAACAAATAATATCAACCTGGCTAGCACTGCTTAACTAATTCATATAAAAACTACTCTCGGTTGACTAAGAGATTCTAGTACTACCTACTTGGTATAGCAATTTATAATAGCCCTATGAGCAATGAGTCAATCCATGCTTAGTATAATATCTATCTCTCTTAAATGTAGTATAATCAAGTCTGCCTTCAATTTTGCTTGATCAATTCGAATCAAGCATCTTTTGTAGACCTATCCTACAATTGATGTACTCACCTTTAATCCATACTATAATAACTCTCTATCACAATGCAGCCTAGATGCTAGATGGGGTGCGATAAATGAATATGTAGATCCTAGATCTAGCAATGTTAATGCTTAATAATCATAGATAAGTAGTGCACCTGCAACGACATACGGAGAGTCCTGAGCCTCCTACCTGGACATAGTATAGACCATGGCTTGAGACTATGGTCGGCTGTTCCGCACCTCGGTCTTCACAAAAGGACTTCTAGAGCTCACTCTGCCTCTCCCACGGCTTCTTTGCCTAGTCCCACTACTTCGACTCTACTGGATTGTAGCTTCACTCTTAGATCTCCCACTCATACTAGTCTGAGTTCCCATAGCAACAACAGGACAATCTCTGATTCTGTGCTCTAAGGAGCAACGTTAAAAACATGCTCTTGATAAGGTCTAACACTCACTACTGTGTTTCTTCTCACAATGTTCACACGGGAATAATTAACTATACACTATACCTCTTCCACTACCAGACTGCATCTGAAACCTGTCTGTCTTAATCTAGCTAGTGGTCTGAAAGCTCGATTGTAGTGCTTACTGAATCTTTTCCCAAAGCCACTCTGAATGTAACTAGACATCTTCAATCTGGACCCTTGCCCAAACTCTGCTTGTCCCTCTCTCAATAGTTGCTCAATTCTGATCGAAGCAGCTTTAACTCTGTGAAACTACTCAGGTTTGAAATTGCTAACCTTGTTCTGATTTTCATATTCAACCCATCCTCAAATCTCCTACACTTGTCTTTTTCGGTAGGAATCAAAGCAATGGCATACCCCGTCAACTCATTAAATCGGATCTCATACTCTGTCATTGACATCCTGCCCCGCTTCAAATCTAGGAATTCTTTCATCTTCCTATCCAAGTAGATCTTGGGCATGTAATTCTCCTTGAAGACCCTCAGAAAGTCTTCTCAATTCAGGTGGCAAGGCTTGGTGGTACTGCCTGGGATAGTCTTCCACCACTGACAAGTTGGGCCCTGTAGTAAGGACACTGCATAGTCGAACCTCTCGTCTGGCTTGTTGTCCATCTGATCAAAAACTCTTTTCGTCCTTTCTAACCATCCTTTGGCCTCAACAGGGTCTGTGCTTCCATAGAAATCCATAACCCCCTACTTTTGCAGCCTATAATACATCCTCTCCTTTCTCTCGAGAAATCTAAGAAGCATCTTCTTTTGTCAAGGTACTGAAGACTCCCTACTGGCTCCTACAGATCATAGGCCAGCTGATTGCCCCACTTGATCGCCTATTACAGATGACCTATAATAAATAATAACTTGAATCATTATGATACCACCTATGGATGACAAACCATTCTCTGATACCACTCAATGTAGCGCCCTGTTACCGTCAAGTACATACTGACATTCTAGTACATAACCTTTGATAATGATGCGTTACGTTCAATAACAACATTCACTTAAACATGGCATCATCATTCTTTATTCTCTTATATGGCATCATCAAGGAAATCACAATATTTTAAAATCAAGATTTTTTCCCTCATTTCATTTCATAAAATCGAACGCTTATACAATGTATCTTTCAATCATCCATACATGTACATCATCATATCCTAATACAAAATATGCTACATGAAAGAGGAAATTACACAAAAATCTATCTAATCTGTCCAATTACAACTGTCTGACCTTTGAGGGGGCGGTTGGTTTGTATGGAGGAATGGTAATAGGAATGGGAATAAATATAGTGAGGAATGGAAATGGATATTATCATTATAATTATGATGGTTGGTTAAGAGGAAGGAATGATTACCAATACCATTGATAGTGGTTGGT
>JANIHY010000008.1:47252732-47263988 GCA_027479065.1 Erythroxylum brevipes
TAAGAGAGATGTTACAGGAAGGAAGATAGGAAGTATGACTAATCCGATGTAGTTGAAGGTGATGAGACAAATGAGTTGATATTTGAGAGTTTAACGAAGTCAATTTGGTAGTTGAATGGTTAAGCTCAAGACATACCAAGTTTGTGAAATGCAAAATTTCAAGTCTTTCATAGGTGTATGAATTGTGTATCGACTTCAGGGGAAAAATTGGACTAATTTAGGCTAAATTAGTCAAAGTTGCCTTCTAGAAAGTTGTAGCTTATCTTTCTAGCTTTCCAACGATATAAAGTATGAAATTTTTGAACATTGGAGTCAAAATTTATCCTTATAAGTGGAGATACTCAGGAGTATAGTTTGTATCATTTGATGACGTCATATAGTCTGGTGAGGATGCTTCGTCTGGTGAGGAAGTATCATCTGGTGAGGACGCTTCGTTTAGTGAAGACGTATCGTCTAGTGATGACATGTCATCTTGTGAGGATGCTTCGTCTAGTGCACTGTTCATCTGACCCCATCATCTGGTCCAAATGTTGACCCTCTATAAGATAGAATCTATCTTCAAGGTCTTACAAAAGTTGTACATCTTGAAGTCTTCTTCAAAACTATCCAAATAACACCCCAATATAATGTCTCTAAAGAAATTTATGCCAATTGTTCCGAGATAGATACAACATGATTGAGGACATGAGCATGGTTAACTCGACCTCCAAATTAAGTAATTCTTAAAGCGATAGATTCCTGACACATTTTTCTATCTCTTAATAAAAATTTGTAGCTTATGGGGTCTATTTGAAAGAGATTGATGGAAGGAAAAGGAGGGATCTGTCGGAGGGGCATAACTAGATTATGAATACACTTTGGATTTTTTTGAAGCATATCTTGAGCTATAGAGCTCTGAATGAGATGGTTCCTATTTCAAAATAAACAAGAGGCAGAAAGCTGCAATTGTTTTGAAGAAGTCAAATTGTGATTTGGTGTTTAACTGGTGTAGGCACATTACCCTTATGGGGCGATGGCTAATGAGGAGTTTATGAAATAACGTCACAAGGAAGCTCGCTCATGTTTTATGACTCCAAACTGTTGGGCTTCGGAAACTATAGGGTATTAGGCTCATGTCTCATGATTCTGATGTTGGGCTCTAGAAGTGGGATCCAACAAATGTGCCCTATATCTAATGCATGGTTAGAGCATTGGGGCACTTTAGCAACTTATCAGGTCTCTACATAAGCCAGGAGAAGATCTCATTATTGATCTCAAAGGATTACGACCATTGCACTTCGGAACTTGAATTAGTTACTAGAATGGCTTCTTATTGCCCCTCCATTAAAGTATTTTGGAGTTTCTATATCCCCCACCAAAGTAACATATCGAGAATGTCAGGTGATCTTTAACTTTATAAGAAGGAGATAGGGAAGTTAGGCTAATAAGTGCCTAGGGAAGTTAAGCTAATAAGTGCCTCTCATATAATAGGAGGCTCTAACTTATGCTTTTACTTTTGAGCAACCTAATCATTTACTTGTCTTTATTTCTTCTTTTCCCTAAGAAACTAAACAAGGAAATGGAGAAACTCCTATGTAATTTCACATAGTGTGGAGATATTAACACAAGGACCTATATAAAACTCAACTGGAATGATTTATGCAAGTTAAGAGAGAAAGGTGGATTAGGAATTATTCCATTGCAATTATTGTATGAATCTCAATTAGATAAGATTATGGATACTGTTCACTAAGAAGAAGTCTCTATAGGTGAAATGTGTGCATTCATACTATATCAAAAGATGAATAATCTAGATAGCTAAGCCAAAATCAAATTATTTACAATAACATATTAGTGTCAAGATAGGGAATGGACTTCCATCCTCCTCTATACTATCGAGAATGTCAGGTGATCTTCGACTCTATAAGAAGGAGACAGGGAAGTTAGGCTAGTAAGTGCCTCTCATATACTAGGAGGCTCCAACATGTGCTTTTAGTTTTGAGCAACCTAGTCATTTACTTGTCTTCATTTCTTCTTTTCCCTAAGAAACTAAACAAGGAAATGGAGAAAATCCTATGTAATTTCTTATAGGGTGGAGATATTAACACAAGGACCTATACAAAACTCAACTAGAATGATTTATGCAAGCCAAAAAAGGAAGGTGGATTAAGAATTATTCCATTACAATGAATGTATGAATATCAATTAGCTAACATTACGGAGACTGGTCACTAAGAAGTCCCTGTGGGTGAAATGTGTGCATTGATATTATATCAAAAAGATGAAACATCTAGATAGCTAAGCCAAGATCAAATTATTTACAATAGCATATCAATGTCAAGGTAGGGAATGGATTATTTACAATAACATATCAGTGTCAAGGTAGGGAATGGACTTCCTCCCTCCACCCTGTTTTGTTTTATAATTGGAGCCCTTTAGGTCCTTTTTATCTCTTGACCAACTACAATACTGAGGATAGAATGAAATTATTCAGTAGAGCATCAACTAGCAGGGAATGCATAAGGGATGTTATGGTTTATAATATGTGAAAGGAGAGGAATCAAGGGATGTTTAAGGGTGAAAGTTAAGAGCAACAAGCACTATTGTATACTAACTTTGATATGATTTGCATAATGATAAAACTAAGAGGTCCTAAAATCATTCTCACTCTTTGAATAGTTATAAACTAGCAATTATGAGAAGCATAGTTTAACTCCAAAGTCATGAAATGTAAGCAGATACTTTGAAAGGGTTAAGCTTAGATGATTCCATTGGATTATGTACAATTAGTTTCCAACATTTTGGTTCTTAATTTTGCAATGGTTAACTATATATTGTTTCTTCTAAATGAACCTTGTATTTAGCAGGCTAATGCCTTTTGATTAATTAAATTTTAATTTTCAAAAAGTTTGGTTGTTTTACTCTTATAAGTATAATATAAAGATGTAAAATCAAATGCTTTGAAATAATAAAAGGATAATGTTAAAAATGATTGGAGATTAAAAAAGGTTTAAAAATAAAAAACCCAATTCCATCTATCTTTTATGTTTTACCAAATTTGTGGATTTTACATATTAGAATGTTTTAATAATTTATATTAAATGTGGATTTGCTAGTTTTAATAATTTATATTAAATGTGGATTTGCTAGATGACACAATCTTTCCATTTAATGATTATATAATTGACGAAGACAAATTAAACGGGGCACGATCTTGACATTTGAACCATTTGTGTATGATTTTGTGCATATTGAACAGGTAAGGAAGTTGAAGAGGGTAATTCCGTAAAAAAGGTTAGCGTGGAGTAAATGGCTAACAAACATTAGAAATATAATGCTACAGTTGTCAAGGAAAAGGTTAAAATGGCACCGACCGACACGGAGTAAACTGTAAATAAACATTAGAATCGTACCGGATCTGCCCCTCAGTGACAGATAGACGAATAGACCCTCCCCTCCCCATTCGTTGCTCGCTCCATGAAAATGAATAATTAAAGAAACAAAATCAGCCTAATCAGATCCCATCCTATTTCTTGCCTCCACTGTCACAGTTTCCCCTTATATTCATTCCGGGTCAGTGGATTTTCGTTTACTCTCTCTATCTGCTTCTGCCTCCCTCCCTAAATCACACCATTTGAAAGGACCCCTGTTTATTGTCTCTGCGTGCCCTATTTAATCTCGTTCTGGCCTTTTCTCGTCCTTTTTGATCCACAATTTAGTGAATTGTACCCTTTTTCTCTGTGGTCCAAATTTGTTGGGGTTTGATAAGATTTTGCTTTCTTTTCATTACCACTCGTAGATCAGACCTGATTATTGGCTTCCAATTTCTCAGATTTTTTTCCTATGAAGCTGTTTGCTAGTTCTTTTTCTCTAGATACTGACACAGGTGACTCCTTTAAGCCCCCCCTTCTTTACATTGTCTCTCTGGAATTTTAAGGATCTGCTTTATATCTGTATTTCTGTGTGTTTGTAAGATCATCGTTTGTAGGCACGCTGAGAGAGGGGGCTAGTATGGCGTCGGTTCGAGTTGAGTCTTCGAAGCAGTTAGCCACTAGTAGTCTGGTGTTGGGTTATGCTCTATGTTCAAGTTTACTTGCTGTTATCAACAAATATGCCATTACCAAATTCAACTATCCTGCCCTTTTGACTGCATTGCAGTACTTGACCTCTGCATTGGGTGTCTGGGTTTTGGGTAAGCTGGGATTTTTGTATCACGACGCCTTCACTTATGAAACTGCCAAGAAGTTTTTCCCCGCTGCAATTGTCTTTTACCTGGCAATCTTTACCAATACCAATCTTTTGCGTCATGCCAATGTCGATACCTTCATAATGTTCAGATCTTTGACACCCCTTTTGGTTGCCCTCGCTGACACCGTATTTAGAAAACAACCTATTCCTTCAAAGCTTACCTTTGTCTCGTTGGTTGTTATTTTGAGTGGCGCTGTTGGGTACGTGGCCACTGATTCTGCTTTTACTCTGACCGCATATTCTTGGGCTTTAGCGTATCTAGTGACCATTGTTACTGAGATGGTTTATATCAAACACATTGTATCAACTATTGGATTGAACACATGGGGACTTGTGTTGTACAACAATTTGCTGTCATTGATGATTGCCCCTGTGTTCTGGATACTCACAGGAGAATACAGTGATCTGTTTGCAGCTTTGGCGTCAAAAACTGGTAATTGGTTTGAATTTGACGCATGCTTTGCTGTGTCCTTGTCCTGTGTCTTTGGCTTGCTTATTAGTTTCTTTGGCTTTGCGGCAAGGAAGGCTATATCTGCAACAGCCTACACTGTGACTGGTGTGGTAAATAAGTTTCTTACAATAGTGATAAATGTGCTGATTTGGGACAAACATGCTAGTCCATTCGGTTTGCTTTGCCTCCTTTTCACCCTGGCAGGTGGAGTTCTTTATCAGCAGTCAGTTAGTAAAGCTGTCGCTACCTCTTCCGAGCGTGATTCCATTCCTAAGCAGACTGAGAGTGGAAATTACTCTGATGAAGAAGATCAACTTAAGGAAAAGGTTGATCATGGTGATGAGGATTGAGGACCACGTTCTGGTAAACTTGCTTGTGCTTTTGTCTAGTTAGTATGTTTAGCATATATACTTTAGTTTGTTTAACTTTCATGATGGATCAAAAGACTCATTGTAGTATTTGGAACGATTATCCTTGCTTTTGGCAAGTTTAGAGTGTTTATGGATAAGATGTTACAGAAAAGATTGCCTTTACTCCCTATCTTACCTGAATGCACCATAATGATTCAACTCCTGATGATCAGAGTTCTCACATACTGCATCTGTTTAGCAGTGTCTTCATACTATGTGGAAAGTGTTAAGCTGTTTTGCCTTGGCCAATATTGAGATCGAGTCAGTTTGGTAAAGGGATAAGAGTTTGGTTAGTGCCTGAAATTTATCACTTTTTATTAAGAGAGTGCCTCAACAAAAAAGAATTATTTACTAGGTGCTTCACCTATTAAATTTCATTCGTCAGATAAATTATAGAGAAATACTGTCTTACTGATAAAACTCCCATTGATGCCCACGTAACATTCTACTTATTAGTTAATGTGGCTATTTTAAAACGGAATAACCTTTATCACATTAGTTAAGTGCCTGAATTGAATATTGCACTAAAGCATTGCCCATTTGTTTTAATCCAACATGCTAGTTCCTCTTATCATTTAAAATTGATATAATACATTCTCAAATTGAGACTCCAACATTATTATTTACCTTAAAATTGTGTGTTGTTTTTGGAAACAAGTTGGTAACTCATTCAAAAGACTTATCTTATTGATCGATGTCGCAAGTTTACCGTGTGAAATTAAAACATCAATCCTCAAATTAACCCGTTCGAATGTTGTTCGGGATAGTCTTAACTCTTATTGATCGATGGCTACTAGCACAGCTCCTTGAACACTAAGTATACTGGTGCTTGAAAAAAGTTGTCACCAAGGGATAGCTTGCTTGGCTCTTCTCTTCTCTAGTTAACATAGATGTTTCAATCTTCAGATCCCCCAGACACTAAGAAATGAAAACGAGCAGTGTTCATTCAAGTAGAATGGAGCCTCAAGTACTTGCCAATCCCTATTAACAAGGCATGCTTGATTGCGCCTTCTTAATTGTTCAGTAATTTATTTCGAAAATGACGTAGAACTTGCTCAGGGTAAGCTCCCTAGCTGCATTCTGTCCATTTGTAAGGGTTTTAACGCTCCAGCAGTGATACCATTGTCTTCATAACGGTGATATCTAAACTACAATTCTGGAAGATCACGTAACCTGTCTGGAAATTTTTTGGTAAAAGACACTCTTTGTGTTTACACGTTTTGAAATCCTCTGTCTTGGTATAAGCAGGCCGGGGTTCTGTCCAGTGAATTGCTATGAAATGATGAAATTTATTGGATCGCATGCCCTAGACTCCGTTTTTATTGTAGGATTTCGAATTGGGTGTGATGATGAAAATACTACTATCTACATTTCTTGATTAGTGGAAACAAAATTCTGTTGTATTGTCTAAGTTGGTTCCATTAGTAGAGTTAACTTTTACCCAATGCAGCATGTAAGATTTTGTCACTTCAGCATTTGCTTGCTTTAACCAAATTATCAGATGGTTCCAGCTAATAAGTCACTGACATCGGCGAATATAATGTGGTAGGATTGGAAATTTTGAATCCTTTGGTACAAACAGTATTTGTTTATATCACCAGTAATCCCTGCATGAACAAGATCCATCCTTAAAATGGTGAAATCGATTTCTGTCCCGCACAATTATCTCCCTGTTGTAAACTTTGGAGACGGCCTTAGCTGCAGTGTGGCAATCACTACATATACGAAGGTTTTTAATGACTCGGATGGGAGTTCCGGGACTCGTATTCAACAGGCCGTAAGCAATTGCCAGCTTCTCACTGTGTACACTAAGTGCTGTCTCCTTTTCCTCTTCATCCATGTCAAATAGCACTTCGGACATGTTGGGCACATAACCGGCTTGCTTTATTCGGTCTATCATATCCGCCAAGATACGGTGTATTTCCTTGGACTGTGGGTGGAATGAATCACCTTTCACAAACTCGTGGACAATTCCATCCAATTCTATCAGGCTGCAACCTGGAGGCTTTTTTATGCCTTTAGCTTCCATCAACTCCCTTATTCTTTTAGCGCCCTCCCACTTGTTTAATGATTTATATATGTTTGACAGAAGGATATACATGCCGCAATTATCTGGATTCAGCTCTAGAAGCTGTTTAGCTGCTCTCTCTGCAGCCTCAAGGTTTCCATGGATTCTACAGGCACCAAGAAGACCCCCTAGAACAAACTGATCTGGTGCCATTGGCATGCTAGCAATCAGTTCCTCTGCCTGAGAAATGCGACCAGCTCGGCCTAGTATGTCAACCAATCCACCATAATGTTCGATGCTAGGCTTGATGCCATATACGGCTGACATCGAATTGAAGTAAGCCATCCCTTCTTCTACAAGTCCAGCATGACTACAAGCAGCCAGAATTCCTACAAATGTAACTGCATCTGGTTTTACGCCTCTGATCTGCATCTCCTGAAAATACTCCAAAGCCTTCTCTCCTTGCCCGCACATTGCGAGGCCAACGATTGAGGCAGTCCAAGCCATAACGTCTTTCTCAGGCAGTTCGTGAAAGACCTTCAACGCAATTTCTATGCTTCCGCATTTGGCATACATATCCACTAGAGCTGTTCCTAGGGCAACATCCACCTCGATCTTCTGCTTCTTAATATAGGCATGTAACCACTTACCAAGATCAAGGGCTCCTAGGTGAGTGCAAGCAAGCAACAAGCTCACCATTGTCACCTTATCGCCTGTGACACCCTTGGCTTGCATCTTGCGAAATAGTATCAAAGCCTCCTCAAAGTCACTATCCTCTACATGTCCATTGATCATGATGTTCCAACAAAACAAATTTTTGTCCTGAATCTTGTCGAATAACTCTCTTGCAATTGATATACAACCACACTTGCAATACACGTCAACGAGAGCTGCGTTGATGATGGGATATAACCCAAAACCATTTTCTTCAATGTAGTTGTGAATTCTCTTGACCATTGCCAAATCTCTTGCCTTGCCACAAGCAGTTAACACGTTGACCAAGGTAACCTCATTAGGTTTTACATTTTCATTCCCCATCTGCTCGAAAAGCTTCACGGCTTCAACTGTTCGATTCCAATGTGCATGAGCGCCAATGATTGTGGCCCACGAAACCACACTCTTATCTACCATCTTATCAAAGACGTTTTTAGCTGATAGCAAGCATCCACAGTTGGAGTACATGTTCATCAAAGTGTTCTGAATATAAACATCTGAAACAAAACCCAATTTCGTGGAGTGGCAATGTAGCTGTTTGCCCTCTAGTAGATCCCCACAGGACTTGAACAATGAGGGAAATGTGAATCTGTCAGGCAGCAAGTCTTGGACTATCATTTCTTGGTAGAAAAGAAGTGCTTGTTGGTGGAAGTTACTGTTAGTGTAGCCTCGAATCATGGAGTTACATGTGTAGCTTGTAGGACTTAGGATTTGAGAGAAGACTAGACGAGCATAGATAAGGCATCCAGAGTCGTGGAGAGCGCAAAAGGCCACGATTTTGCTGGCAGAAAAGGGGTCGAAGAAGAGGCCATTTCTTAGCATTTGGCAATGAATTTGCTTCAGCTCAGACATGGAGGAGCAACTTTCAAGGGAAACAAGACATGGGTGTGAGTGTGGTCGGTTCATGCTGTTCTGTTTGCTCAAAGGAATGGTGGTGAAATCGGCGACGGCGATGGTGGAGGAGAATGTGTTGGGGATTGTATGGGAGGGATTGTCTGTAGATAAGGGTGGTCTTATTTGATTGTGAAGAGACATTGATGCTTGTTAATTTCTGTTGCAGAGAAGAGCAACTAACGAAAAATAAAAATATCTAAGACCGCTGTCCAGCCAAAATCTCTCTTCTTATATTATATGGGTTAGCTCGAAGCTGGGCAGCATCCAAGATGGGCCAATAACAATTTTCAAAACTAGCCCATGTATCTTCAATTAAAATGTGCTTTTTTGTTTTCTTTATTTAAATCTTCCTCACTTAACAGATTGGCAGGTCCTCCTATGCAGCGCCCACTGGTCAAATAGGTGACTCCTTCTAGTCTCTGGGTGCAAATGCGACTTGCTTTTCCGGACCTGAAAGGTCTCATATATATGTATATATAGATAGATTTGCAAGAAAAACATGTAATTCTCATCCATTTAATTACATTTAGTAGGTGAATGGTTTTAAGGAGTAGTCCGTGCAAGTATTTACGTTCTTAGGTCCTATTTGATTGAGGGGTTATAGATGAAAGGGGATGAAACGTAACACACTTCTACCATCTGTTTGAAGATTTCATAATAAAATGAGAAAGAAGTGAAAAGTTTTATGTTACGTTCCATTTCATCCTAAAAAGTGAAAATAAGAAATTTTCAATTCGGAAAGTTTAACATGAAACGTAAACTAATAAATACATACTATTTAATATACCTTCAGTAATTCTTTTTAATAGACCAAACCATTGAACCGCACTTCATAATCGGCCACTGACAGCCTACCTTGCTTCAATTCTAGGAACTCCTACATCTTCATGTCCAGATAAATCTTAGGCATGTAATTGTCTCTAAAGACCCTCAGAAAATCTACCCACTTCAACTGGCAAGGCCTGGTGGCACTGCCTGGGACAGTCTTCCACCATTGATATGCTGGGCCCTGCAGTAAAGACACTGCGTAGTCAAACCTTTCATCAGGCTCATCTGTGCTGCCGTAGAAGTCCACAGCCCCCTGCTTTCGCAACCTATCATACCTCCTTTCCCTTCTCTCGGGAACTCTAGGAGGCATCTCCTCTGATCGAGGCACCGAAGACTCTCTACTGGCTCCTACCGATTCAAGGTCAGCTGGTTGATCCACTTGATCACCTAGAGCGGATGACCTATAACACACAAAAACTTCCATCATTTTCTGCATTGCTCACTATAGTTCAAGCCTAATATCCTATATGTCCCAACAGATGCCAACCATGCTCTGATACCACCTAAATGTAACGCCCCCTTACCACAGAGTACGCATCGGGATGCTCGGAGGTCATTTCGATACATACCCCATGATAAGAGCACGCTACGATCAATCACTACAGTCACTTCCTATGGCATCATAACATTCATTACTCATTAAGCATTATATAAAAATCACAACATTGTAAAAACTTTCTTTTTCCCTCATTTCATTTCTCAAAATCAAAGGTCTACACTGTTTTTCAGCCTTTGCTACAGGTACAACCACAAAGCTTAGTACAAAAGTACTACACAAAAGAACTAAATAATTACAGTCTAACTAAGTCACTCCAAAAAGATTCCCAGCTGACCGACCTTTGAGCCATGGCTTCACTTTTCTAACTCAATCTACACTGGTAGTGGAGCCACTCAGAATCTAGCGTCGTCTCTCGGTCCTGAAAAATATGTTGCAATTTTGGGTGAGTTTGCGAACTCAATGAGAAACCATCATCGATGGTCCACCCAATTCATGCAACACTCAAGTGATTCACAGATATATAATTATACATCCAGAAGTACCACATGGTGGTATTCAAACAGATCACACTCATTTTACATAGTATTCAAAGCATAAACTTGCATTTCACATCAATCTCACAATTATATGAATACATAAGTCAACTTGCCTTTCAACCCATCAAACACATTTAATAATATGCACATGAAATGTTCATGAGACCCTTTTTTCCAATTATTATGTTGTTGAGACCGAGTGCCTGAACTGTCCCGTATCTGTTTAGATACCGGGCTCATTAATCGATGAGCCAATGGCTCTGAATCACTTTCGAGCTTAATGCTCGTTTTCACTCGTTGAGCGTTAAGCTCTAGCGGTGGCTACTCAGGTCCAACTGCCATTATCTGATTTTGCATTTCATGAATGGAATGCATGGAACAGACTTTATCACAATGTGAGGCACATAGGGCTCAATTTAACAATACCATGTCACAATCAATTCATATATCCCAACTATCACATCAAACATTTATTTCTCACATATCAGAAACAAGCAATTGACATATTGCATCGATTCACAGCCAATTATCACATCTATGTCAAATATCCCATCATATACAACCACAATTCCCACCATTATCACCACAATAGTCATATAATAATTGAGCATTCCATCTAGGTTACTCACCACTGCTCCCAAAGCTAGTGCCTGGAAGGTCCGGCAACGTCTGTGGGTTGACGTTCCAGT
>JANIHY010000008.1:47312764-47323460 GCA_027479065.1 Erythroxylum brevipes
TGCACACCGAAAGGAGATGGAGTTCGAAGTCGGTGAGAAAGTGTTCCTTAAGACGTCTCCTTGGAAAGGAGTAATGAAGTTCGGCAAAAAGGGTAAGTTGATTCCGAGGTATGTGGGTCCTTATGAGATCCTTGAGAGGATTGGGTCACTCGCCTACAGGTTGGCATTACCTCCGGAATTGTCCCAGATTCATGATGTCTTTCATGTGTCCATGTTGAGGAGGTACAGATCGGATCATTCTCATGTGATTCAGACTAGCGAGGTTTAGTTGCGGGATGATTTGAGTTATGAGGAGCTTCCAATGGAGATTTTGGATACGAAGGACAAAGTTCTCAGGAGCAAGACGGTTCAACTAGTCAAAGTCCTGTGGAGGAACCATTCGGTAGAGGAGGCTACTTGGGAGTCTTTGGAAGCCATGAAGGAAAAGTATCCGTATCTCTTCGATGATTCAGGTTTAAGAGGGGGAGAAATGTTAGGCCCTGAATTTTAAAAAAAATTATGTTATTAAGCATGAATTGTGATAATTGTATGTTTAAGTCTTAATTTGATTAAATCGGGAGTGTTAGTAGATAATTGAGATTTAATTGAGTTTAATGTGGTTTTACATGAGAATTATAGGGTAAAATATTTGGAGGGAAAAATAGGAAGACCACTTAGGTGGGAGAGCTTAAGGTTTTGCTAGGAGGGGTAAGTTGGTCTTTGTGTCCCCTTTTGCCTTAAGTGAAAATTAGAAGAATTAGAAGAAGGAAAGAAGAGAAAAGAAGAAGAGAAGAGAAATAGGGATTTCGATCTTTGAGGTTTTCGACAGGTTCGGGACATTTCTGGGTAAGTTCTGCTTCGTTTAATCTTGTTTCACTTCAATCTTCTTCAATTCACACAAATGACACTTAAACTTATTCTTCTAACTTCATTTTAGCTCATCAACACGCATCAATTCAAAAATTTGAGATTCACACTAAACATCAAAATCCGATTCTCATTCCTACGAATTCCATTATTACATTTTATTTCTCTTTCTACTTTCATATGATGCATTTATTCCACATTTCTACTCTTTCAGTTCATCCAAAACAAACTTATCAACTCATCAACTCTATATCATGACCTCATCGAAACTTCATTTCATATCAATAAACTCATTTAGATTCATTACCACCAATTCATGCATGAATGGTAAAATCAACATATTCGGTTTTCTCTAAGCCAAAACAGAGTATTTCTTTCTACCTGAACTTTCTAACATTTTTGCAATTCAAAACAAAACCTAGTTCATATTCCTATTTCACAAATCATTCATCTAATTCATTCATCACCGAACAATAAACACTCATGAATAAATTCATATACAAAATCAACAATAGGAAAATGTCATCAAATTCACTTACTTGATTCTACAAAGTCTCCAGCAATAAGGGGTCAATCAATTTCCACACAAAAACTATTCGGTGATGAATAACAGGGAAGAGACTTTTGGTTCAGTGAAGAATAGAAGCTATAATAGTCTCTTCCTATCCAAAACAATATAATACGTGTAATCTTTGCATGTCCTTTATGTGTCACTGTTCACGTGTGCAATATCACCAACTTATTCAGTCTACATGTCACAATATAAGTGGTCCATTATTTCTAGTCGAAAAACATTCCAAATTTTAAAAATTCCTAAAATTCACCAAAAATTCTGAAATAATACTAACAATTTCTAAATAAATTTTTAACATCAATATGTCACAATTCACATTTTAAATCACATTATTCAGTTAATTATATCCGAAAAATGTCAATGAATGTATGTACAATCATATTCATTTGCAATAATCAAAATTATCATGTATGTGCAAAATTGTGCAAAGCATGATATGCATTTACTAGTTTCTCATTAATTTCTCATAATTCACTATTTTCGCCTTAACATGAATAACAGGATGTTATATCGGTGGCCAAGAGGGCTACTAAAAAATTGGTCAAATGATTATATGTTCCATTTCGCATTCTTGAGAAGATTGGAGTTATGGCTTACCGTATTGACCTTCTTGTTAGAGCTAAAATACAAAATGTATTGCATGTGTCGCTCCTAAAGAAGTGTAATGGAGGTCCTCCTAACCAGCCTGCCACCTTGCCAAAATTATCATAAAAAGGTCAATCGTTAATTCGACCAGGACAAATCCTTGGCTTTTGTAAGGTCTGGAAACATGGCAGTTCATTCCTCAAATTCTTGTTAATTGGAAAACTCAGTCTCCAATAGAAGCCTCATGGGAGAACCTAAATGATTTTCGAAAAGATTTTCCAAACTTTGACCTTGAGGGCAAGGTCTTGCTTGAAGGGGGAGGTATTGTTGCACACAAACTCACCAATTGTAGTGGTTTGGCCTAACCAGGAATGAGAGGCTCTAGGGTGCATCAACCACCCGGATGGTTAAAGGATTACTCCAGGATTTGCAAGTATTTTGTCTTATGAAATCTATTGTTCTATATATTTGATTTTTACAATTGTTTTAGACATTTAGATTTACTACTTTACCATAAATTTCGTTTCTATTATAAAATCGTTCTTTTAAATATTTATTTACAACAATATAAACTTAAAATTTCCTTGAATTAAAATAGTGTTTTTAATTTTTTGGAAAAGGGATTTTAATTTTTTATTCTCTCCTAATACGAATTATTTTTTCTTTTATGAAAAACGTTATTATTTTTTTAGAATTTAAAAGTCATTTTGCAACATATTTAGGTGATAATGTTTCTAACAGTAGTTTAATAATAAAACTCATCATAAAATAACAATTGACTATACTCGAATTATTTATAAAGCTTTACTCAGTTGAATGATTTTGTGGTAGAAATTTTGTAATCAAGTTAATAATTTCTTAGTTTAATTGAAAATTAAGAAATTATTAAAAATTTATAAATTAAAAAATTTTCAGTATAAGACTTTGGTATATTAGGATATAGATAAAGCATCTCTCATAAAGAGATTCTTGTTGTTCTCATAAGTCTTTTATCTTTTTCTTTTTATATTTTGCCTAAATTTTTAAATATATAGTACTTACCTATTAAGGATTTAACTTAAGCCTTTTCTTAGCCATATTATTATTATTATTACTACTACTATTACTTACAGCATGTTTGGTTCAAGGAATGTAATAGATTAGGAATAGAATAGTATGAGTATTATTTTGTTTAATTCAAGAAATGTAATAGATAAAGAATTTATATGTCAATGTTTGGTTTGAAAATATAAACTTAGAATGACAAAAAATAACTAACAAAGAGACTAAAATATTATTATTATTGAAAAATTCGAACCTCTTTTTCTATTATAATATAAAAATAATTTTCTTCTTCTTCTTCTTCTTTTTATTATTATTATACAAAACTAATTTTCAATAAAGAGTGAATTTTGAGAAAAGAAGAAGTTTCGGGAGAAAGACTCGAATAAGTGAAAGGAGACGAAGGGTAAAGTTGTTTTGAATAAGAATAGTTATTTTTGGAATAGTTAAAGATAGGTAAAAATTGGTATTATCTATTCCTTAAAGTTACAGAATAGATACTCTTGATGATTAGTTATTCTGTGTTTGCTAATAACTAAACACAAGTTTAAGGAATGGAAAAGGAATATGCCAGGAATAGAATGGTTATTCCGTTGAACCAAAGAGGCCATTAGTTTATTACGTATTTCATATTTTACTTAATTATTTATTTTATTTTATTGCTTTATTATTTTTTCTCTTTTTTTCTTGTGGGACATTCGGAAATAGTTTCTTTATTAATTAAAAGTAACTTTGTGTATTACTGGACTTTTTTAAACTTTGTATAACAACAAGATTTTTAATAAGTTATTATTGTTTTTGTTTTTGTTATTGTTATTATTATTGGTGCTACTGAATATTAAGATAGATTTACTTATTTGAGCATAATGAATTGAGATTCTAGCAAAATAAATATTTTTATTAACTTAATTACGTGTTAGTCTTGGATAATTTCGCAGGATGCAAAAAAGTTATGACCAAGAAATGTATCTTCTTACATCAGACGAACACAGAAGACAGGGTGGAGGTGTTGGTGTCAGCTAAAAGAACGGAATGGACACACAACGTTTGCAGGACTGTCCCAAACACAGCATGTTCTTTCCCTTATTCAGAATCTAATCTCATGGTCCCCAATTTCCCTCGCTCTCTCTCTTGTTACGGGGATTCTCTCCCTCGCTGTCACCATCCCTAACGTGACAAATCTGGGTCCTCGACTGTTACACTTCATTTTCCATACTTTATAATCGAGCTTTTTTGGGCCTTTCAATTGGTCCCAATTGCCCCCTGTTATATCATCATAATATATATTACCAACTAGTATTTATTTTTCCAACTTCAAATCTTACTTTTGATTATTGAGAACTGAAACTTGAACTTTTGGGCCTTTTGAAATGGTCCCAAGTTCAATAATATTGTTGTGGACCACGTCATACCTCCCACTTTCATTTCACGATGCTACCGCCTGTTTTCCTCCCAAAGTAAACAACCCAAAAGAACTCTTTTCAGTTCCACCTTCAAAGCCTAAAAATCTTACCCACCTTTCAGTGAGAAGGATGAGTCGGCATTTAATTAATCTTCTTGTTAATTTTGTATTGGCTGCACCTAAATCAATGCACGGCGTTATGCTCAAGCAAGGATTTGTGTCTCGAGGACCACAAAAAACTCACAGGCGCTAGAATTATACATGGACCTGTGTCTCCAATAGGGCCCCATTTGGTCTGATAAATCAAAATGTCGAGACAGAGGGAGAGAGAGCAGCATCTGTTTGAAATCGGCCTCTACTTGAGCATTAAATTAGTAGCCTTTCAAATCTTTTTCTGTATCTTTGCACGTAATATCCATACCCACTTGTTTGGATGGTCCGTCGATATTATAATCGAGATGGGAATGATTATATAGAGCAATATAATAATTGTCTCAATTATAGAAACTGGTTTTAAGCATATCTTAATCCGTCACAAGATGTTGACCGGATAATTTTATTTGAATAAGTTACCATAAAAAAAGAAGAGAAGAGCGACCCCGGTGATGTTATATTAACGAATATTCAGCACTGTACTGCGCCTTTACTACTGTTTCTTTAATGGAGACAGCATATCCTTCTCTTTTATTAAAGCTATCAAGCGGCGGAGACGATCTGGCTTTGCATTGAAACAGATTTTGCCCTAGGTTGGGTTTCGTTGAATGACTCAGCTACCTAAAATATACTCCACGAATAAAGCCGTATCAACAAAGCACACGTGTATAAAAATAATATCTAAAAAATTAGGAAAGAAGATTTTCGCCTGTTAGGTTTCGTTTTCAGAGAACAGTGAAATGCTGTTAAAAAGTCATTTTCGTATTATTTGAATATAACATTTCCATATAACATCAGCTACCAAAATTAACAAATCAAGAGCTCCAAGCTTCAGATTCTGTTCCAACTTAAACGAAATGAAAGCTGCTTACTGCTAGACATCTCTCGTTTTAAGTGCTAAAAAAGGTCTCAGAAATGTCAGTCCAGTAAAATAATAATTAGAAAAATTTCACGGTGGTAATAACGAAGATGCAGTAGGAAATATAGAAAGACCTCAAACATGCGTAACGAACATTTTCAAAATAACCATGACATGACACAGAAAGAGTAAAGTGAATTTGTAATTAGTGTGTGATAATTTCACCCCTGCCTGTCCAATTATACACTTCTGTTTTTCTTCTTGAGTTAGATCTTTTCTTTAATATTATAGTGTTTTATTGTATCCAATAAATTTCAATCATTTATTTATATAAATTTCGTATAAATTCTGTGTGAATCTCACGAAATAAATAGTTAAAATTTTATAAGACATGATAATATTAGACATAGACTTTCCTCTTTACTTTTAGTAAAAAGAAAGACCCAACATCACGTCGCTTTCTTCGTTCACTCAGTCACTCGCTTACATTACATGTAGTCCCCACCACTTTTTTCACACTATACTATACTACGCCATATACTATACTATACTATACGACCTTATGTCTGCTTCGTCCATCTAATCAGAGTCCGCCGTAAGCAGCGCAAAAGTGGTACCCAAACTTCACCAATCATCCAACACATACACATATATTTCTCGCCTCTTTCTTCTTCTTCTTCTTCCGCTGGTGCTGATAATTATTAGTATCAACAACTATGCTACCGTACGACTCGGCCACGTCAGCCAAAAACCCAAATGTTACCTCCTCCTCTTCCGTCAAACCTCCTGAGATCGATGGCCTTCTGGCCGACGCCGGCTACAAGGTCCGCTCCTCCGATCTACCCCAAGTAGCTCAACGCCTTGAACGTCTCGAAACCGCCATGCTCAACTCCCCCTACCACCTGCTTCCCTCCGAAGCCGTCCTCTACAATCCTTCCGACCTCTCCTCCTGGGTCGATTCTCTTCTCTCCGAGTTCAACCAATCTCACCAGTCCCTCCCTTCTCTTCCCTCCGATCTCTCCGATCTCGTTCCCTCCGACAGCTCCTCGTTGTTTCATCACAATTCTACTCCTCAGAACCAGAATATTCCTCATAATCATCATAATCAGGTCATGGTTGTGGCGGCGGTGGAGGAAGATTCCGGCATAAGGCTTGTTCACACTTTGATGACGTGTGCGGAGTCTATTCAGCGAGGCGATCACTCATTAGCTGCCTCCCTAATCGAGGATATGCAGGCCTTGTTGATCCGTGTCAACACCCGATGCGGAATCGGAAAAGTTGCCGGTTATTTCATCGATGCGTTGAGCCGCCGGATTCTTTCTCCAGCTGGTGGTAGTTGTTCTGGTTTTGCCTATGAGAGTGAGCTTCTCTACCATCACTTCTACGAAGCCTGTCCTTACCTCAAGTTCGCTCATTTCACAGCCAATCAAGCTATACTGGAGGCTTTCGACGGTCAAGATTGCGTCCACGTAGTAGACTTTAACCTAATGCACGGTCTACAATGGCCGGCGCTCATACAAGCTTTGGCTCTACGTCCTGGTGGGCCACCGCTGTTAAGGTTAACCGGCATTGGTCCACCATCTCCCGACGGCCGCGACTCGCTTCGAGAGATCGGCGTCCGACTTGCTGAGTTGGCGCGATCGGTCAATGTCCGATTTGCATTTCGTGGCGTGGCAGCTGCGCGGCTTCAGGATGTGAAGCCATGGATGCTCCAAGTGAACCCCAAGGAAGCTGTGGCAGTCAACTCAATCATGCAGCTCCACAAATTATTAGGACCCGACCGGGATAGGATCGATACGTTTTTGAGTTGGATCAAGAACCTGAAGCCGAAGATCATGACAGTTGTTGAGCAAGAAGCGAACCACAATCAATCCGAGTTCATGGACCGCTTCACGGAGTCACTATACTACTATTCAACAATGGTGGATTCGCTTGAGGCTTGCGTTTTACAGCCAGAGAAAGCATTTGCGGAGATGTACATACACAAAGAAATATGCAATGTGGTGAGCTGCGAAGGGTCGGCTCGGGTGGAAAGACACGAGCCGCTGGCTAAGTGGAGAGAGCGGCTTAGTGGAGCTGGGTTCAAGGCTTTACATTTGGGTTCAAATGCGTTTAAGCAGGCGAGTATGTTGTTGACGCTGTTCTCTGCCGAGGGTTACAGTGTCCAGGAGGACGAAGGATGTTTGACTCTCGGCTGGCATAGCCGACCTCTGATTGCGGCTTCGGCTTGGGATGCCGTCTCCTGATCATTTATTTATTTGTGGTTAATGGTAATTTTCATTTTTCACAATGAGCTATATATTATTTCCTTTACCTTTCCAAGTTTCATTTTAATTTCATGGAATCAAATCGAATCAATCAAATCAAGTGCTGCCTTTTGATATTCGAATAGACCTTTAATTGATAAAAATAATTGTGGCTTAATTATACATTGACTTTTTTTTATTTCTTGGGAGAAATTTAGTTATCCACTGACTTACCAACTAGTAGTATTTTGTATCTTCTTATGGAGAAAATACTAATAGTCCGTGCAATTTGTGATAGTTGTAATATAAATCAACTCTAATTGTGTTTGACATAATGCCACTATAGAAGTTTTTCCAGACTCTAGTACCTAATTTAAGCGACTTGCTGGAATCTTGAGCCTGTCTTTAATGACACTTGATAGGACGCGCAAAATATTCATCTATCAAATTCGCCGATAGGAGCTTAAAAGAGCTCCAATGGATGTGATTGAATGTGTTATTTGAGTGTGAACACCATGTTTGCCTGGCCTTATCTAAAATACAAGCCCTATTCATTCATTTATAATTCTCGATTTAGGCCTGCGGAGCAAAATTATCAAAGAACAGACATAACTTGATTATAAAACCCACAAAGTAGCATGCAGCAGTATTGTCATTCATTTAAGCCTCTTCATTATTTTAGTAGCAACAGCCTGGCTCCCACTTATAAATGGCCTCATTTTAAGCATAATGCCATGATTATAGATACTTAATTTTTTATTTTTTGCATTTTTATAGTCAATTTTGTTTTGTTTTATTTTGTATATATAACACTATGAGCATAAACGAGAACTTTATCTGTTTGTTTCAATTTTAATTAAAAATTACCTTTTTATTTTTTGAAGTCTTTATTTCAATGAATTAGTTATGCTTTAGGGAATTTTGGGTATATTTGAAAGCATAATTGAAATAGGTTTACATTTAGAGCTCAAGGAAATTTTAGACTAGAAAAGGGGGTAAAAGGAAGTTTAATAAGGATCAATCTACAAATGGGGGTTGGGGGACGGGAAGAACTAAAATGTGTAATTAATGAATAGAGGGACCAAATTGAAAATAAATGAAAATATTAAGTGTTGGAAAAGAGCCCGATTGACAGAGCATAAGAGTTTCAAGTAACTCAAATAGTAAGGAAAACAAAAAATATAATAAGTCGGAAATGAAAATGAAAAATACAAAATGTGGCAACTTATTGTCTAGGAAGAAAACAAAACAATGCTAGGAAGTACAAAAAAAAAAGAAGAAAAAAAACATTGTAACGTATCACTATTTCAAGCGAGAATTTTCCCACTTAAAAATCCACGTAATAATATTAGGTGATCAATAGCAGATCTAGAAATAAAAAAGTTATTTTTTTTTCTATTTTGACTCCACCCAATTAAATTTTGTCAATTGATATGATTTGTAATCAATTTTATAAATCAATGAAGACTTTAAATGAAAAAAAATAATTTAATATCCATTTATAAGGTGACATGTAACATTCAAGTCAATAAAATGATATACTCTCAAATACTACAAATAAAGTGGTCAACTCATTTTGAGGAAGGAAGATTCTAAGATAATAAGCATCTCGAAACTATGATGCAACACCATAAGCATTTATAAATTTTAAGATACTTTGACCCTTTATTATGCATACAAAGAGAAGGACCAAATTTACAATAAAAACATCAACGTTATATGAGAATAAGTCAAGTGATCCTAAAAAAGATAAGCAACACGTGTTCGTTTATGCTCTACAACTAATCACTTTGGTTGTGATTTAGTGACAAATTATTTTAAGACATTCGTTATCTTGTACATGTTTAGATGTATATAATAAAGTCCATAGGATAATTGTACATTGCGAATAAAATTATAATGAGATTATAATTATGAGATTCATATTGCATTTATGTATTATTCTTAAATATTCCTAGTCATTGTTCTATTAAGATTAGACATTAATAAAACGTAAAAAGACTAGCAACAATTTTGTTTTTCCTTATGAAGGAAGTAATCGATCTCATAGGCTAAAGTATAAAGATACTTAAACAAATATGTGGGTACTTGTTAAAGAACAAGTTACTTGTATGTCTATGAAATTTTTATTGTGATAATTTTATAAATGATTCTTTGACTTGAGGTCGTCAAAGTTATCTTGTATAGGGATTATTATGTTTGATACAATTTATGATCTATTTAATCATGAGTCATTTAATCAGTAGCCACTGGATATAAGCATGAACTATATAGGGGTAGTTCAGTGATCAAGATATGATTCATCACCCTAAAATAATTAGGGAGAATATTTCGTTGCTCTCGATTAGTATTGATTCAAGAAATCATTGGTTAAGGTAAAATGATGCTTTGTAAATAGTTTACAAATGTCATTAATTGAATAGATAGAGAATTAATATGATTAGACTCAAAATAGAGTAGACATTAATTCATACTCTATGTCTAATCGAAACATTATATGATGAAATAATTGAATTATACGGAAAAATCATGAACGGAAAGGTTAATAAAAACTACTTGGACGTTCCTAAATATTTGGGTGGTCATGACGGGTTGCTAGATGGCAATCTTGATCTATGATTATAAATTATTTAATTGGAGAATTAAAAATAAATTAAAAGAAGTTTTAATTTATCTAATTCTAATTATGAATTAGAATTAGATTTTACAATTATTGACAAAATATTTAAGAACCTAATCAGTTTTACATATAGAGTGGGTTGAAGATAGTAGAGTTAATTTAATCAAGTTGAACTTGATTGTAAAGTTTGAAAAATTTTATGATTAAATATGAGATATTTAATAAATAAGGATCAATATGAGATATTGAATCGTATATGGGCATAATTAGTATTTAATTAGAATTATTTATAATTCTAATTAAAGTTTAATTGAAATTAGAATTTAATTTCAATTAAATTACTAAAACGTCCAAAGTTTATTATAAATAG
>JANIHY010000008.1:47412231-47424182 GCA_027479065.1 Erythroxylum brevipes
ATTAACTGGAACATTTTTTTCCATTAATGTTCCATTAAGTGATACTAAGTTTGAAAAGAGAATAGCTCAGTAGTTTGATGGAAAATGTAGGCCTTCCAATCCATCACACCTCCATGCTTCATTCATGTATCTTGCCTCATCGACGATCAAACGTATGCTTCTCAAGCATGCGAGTTGTTTTGCAACTTAAAAGTGATTAATTACTTTTAAATTATTTATTTATTTTATATTCTTAAAACTAAATATTTTTCAATTTTGTAGGTGCATGATTTAGCTTTTAAACAATTGTATATAATTTCTATGGTTGATTTGTCTGGGTTCTTAATTGCATAAAATTTAGAAAGTGTGAACTTAATATAATTTCAATGTTAAATATGAAAAAGAAGTTAAAAGCAAAACGCAAGGAACTTTTTATAAGATTAGATAGCATCAACTTGAGATCATCTACATCTCAAAATCTTTCCAAAATCACCGGTGAAACTAATCAAAATTTTTAAACGTTTCGAGGCTACACCTTTCTAGCTTTCCTCTTCTGCTTCTCATAATCTTCATGTAATTGCAAGGCTAAGTTTGTACGATCCAATTCATGTCTCAATCTCTCATGCTCCTTGATGTCATGTAGAAGCATGAAATGATTTGAAAGTTTGGCCTGTAACTCTTCTTCATCAAATGACTTCATCTCATCTAGAAACTGCTCAATGTTCTTCAATTTCAACTGTCCACTTTCTCTTTTCTTCTTGGTACTTGATTTTTTGGCATAGTAAGTCGGATTGAATACACGTTGACCAAGCGAAAATTCCATAAAAGCTTGTTGAGGAGATAGAGTGGACAGAAGCACTTGGTTATTACCATTGATCATGTTCAAAATGCCTGTAGAGATTGTGGAAACTGCGGGATGATAATGCTTGGAAAGAAGATTGAGTTCCCACAGGACGGAACTGAGAGCGCCACTTAAATTAGGGTCTGAAGCATATGGCTGGTATTTCTGCACCAATATCAAAAACAGAATAACAAAGAGATGTTAACTGGGCACTGGAATGCATTTCATCTCCTCATTATATGCTCATGCCATCAGACAATAAAAATGCAGAATACCGTTACCTTTTGAACTTCAAAGTTCATGTGAAAAATAGACTAGTAAATATGGACCCAACACCTTGCAGTGGAATCAAATAGAATAGAAACTGTCTTATTGAACAAACTAACATTATCCCAGTATGATAAAATATAGAGTATCCACAAACATCAACATGCACAGTTGCTTCTAAGTTCTAGATTGACAGAAAAGAAGCGATTAAAAAGCACCAGAAAGAAGTTTGTAACTTCAGAAAAAGGATTTTAAGACAAAGTCAGAAATAGGAATTTCGTAGATGGAGTAAAGACAGAAAATCAATACTTAAATGGGCCTATGCATTTAATAGAAATCTCAGATTATTCGTTGTGGACTTGAGAAGTTCTACTAACAATGACTAGCGCAAAAGTTAAAATCATTTCATCGAAATGGTCCCAACAAATGCTTCAGGTACTAATTTTGCCTCCAAGCGACCGGCCAAACCAACCCTAAAAAACGTCCATCTGATTCGAATTTCTCACAGGGTTAAATATGAGAACCCAATAGTAATAATAGTTTTGAAAGGATTCAGATTGCTCCAATTCAGAGATTTTATTACACGTCTACTATGACCTAAATAATTATTGCAACCCACCACTCGTTTTCGATTGAATTGAGCACTATAATCATTAAACATTTCAAAAAACTAGGTAAGCCACAATAAATCAAGTAGGAATTGTTTAATTCAGAAATAAAAATTATAAAACAAAATTACTGCATCATCCATGACATGAAATGCAGAAGGAAAAAAACTAGTACAAGAAATATTTTTCTCCTGTAAAAACTGGAGTTAAAATCTGACTTCTGCCAACTCTGACAATATTATTTATTACGTTTCAAGTATAAGCAACTAAGCATTGTAAAAATTTGGAATATCACACCAATGTGATCAAGTAATTAGTCCAATTCATCAAACAGAGTTGATAATACGTAATCCTACGCATTCATGCATATGGCATCATTTCCCTTAGCTGTTAACCTATTTATCATTCATTTCACATCATAATCTTAAAAATGGAAATTCCATCTTCTAAAAAGATCAGAAAGACAGTGAAGATTGCTTACAGCAACAGAACCAGAAATAGATCCACCTCCTGAATCATTTTCCAACAGATTCCGGCATTTGACATTCTTCTGAACAAGATGCTTTAAAGTCACCAAAGCTGTAGCAGCTCCAAAAAGAACAAGACACCAATCAAGGCACTATACAAATACTAAATTAACAATCAAGATATTAAACAAATACAAGGTACTCATAACAAGTTCAACTGCATTAGCAGTTGACAGATATACCAGCCATAGATTCTGCAGACCCAAAGCATAAAGAAAATGTCGCCAGACGTTTTACAAATGCAGCAGCCTTTTGCATGTCATGCTGTCTATCCTCATACAACATGATTCTAAAAGCTTCTGCCAACAATTCCCCTTTATCCCTGCATGAGATACCCAAATGGAGTGAGAAACCTATTAAGGTAGAGAAATCAGTCACTGCGCAATGTTAACAAGAACCAGCTGGTGTAATCAACTAATTAGAGTAGAGGAAACGACAATACAAGAAATCAAAATCTAAAACGCTGGAGAAGATCCAAAACAAGAAACAAACTCAATTTCAGAGAGAGAGAGAGAGGAAGTAAGAGACAAAGAGACAAATGCACTTAATCTATCAATTAACAAACCACTTGTAGCAGCTATACATGAAAGCATATATATATCACTGAGGAAGTGTAGCGGAACATGGAGAATTTTGTAGATGAGAAGACAGAATTTACAAGTATAATGTAAAACACAAACCTTCCAGGTCTATACTCAAGTATGATATTGTACAGATGCACAAAGAAATCCTGTAAATCAACATTAAGGGCATCGAGGTTGCTTCTCATGACTTTGAAGGCAGCAATACAGCATTGCAGGCGTTCAGAAACAGTCAACCGTGTCAAGCATTTCTCAGATGAATCAGAACTATCACCACCACTGGCAAGCTTTTTCAGATAATTCATAAGATCTCCTATGTAATCTAAATCAATAAGATGAGAGAATTTTCCCAATCCATTCAGACATGGCGTAAGCAATGGGTGTGCTCCAAATACACCAGCAACTGAATTACCATCAGTTTCAGAGCTAAGAATAAGAAAACAAAACGTGAGAAGGAGAAAAGAGAGTATCTTTTCATGATCTTAAAGCATAGAGTAGAAATAGCAAACATGAGGAACATTGGGCATTATGGGCAATTTGTACACACTAATTCCATGTCATAATTTAAACCCAACATCTACCAAATTTTCAAGGTCTCCTTTAATAGAATGCTGTTTCCAAAAATTCACCTACCCCGAGCAACAGAACTATCAAGTATGTTCTAACTCCAAATTGCAACCATGTACTCTTTTCATTACCAACCTTTACGCTAATGTAAAATATTAAAGCAAATAAAAGATAAATGCCAATTGAGATTGCACTTATATAGATCTAGCTCATCTATGTCGTGGACATGATAAGGTTGAAGCTGGCACAAAGATCTTTTCCTTAGACATTAAAGAAAAAGGGTACTTGCACAGGATAATTTGAACCAATATCAAACCCACTTGCAAGAGAAATATGTATCAGATCACCACTGACGATAAAAACAGGTACAGATTAAGTGACATACGAGACTATCAAAATCTGCTGTGGAAATGGTAAATTCCATATTACATAGTGACACAATATTACCACATCTAATCCCAATAGCCAAGAGCTACAGAAAAATTGAAGCACTAACCTGGCTGAAGTTGACTGCATAGAATGCTTCAAGATCCGAAAATACGTCTCAAATACTGCAGACAATGTCTCTGCCTGTATCCTTCTCCTCTCTGCAACATCTAGTGTAAAACAAGCAGCTTTGTAATCAGCACTAACCTGCAAAAACCATAAAAAATGGTCATTCATATAAGAATTGAAGGACAATAAATAATGTGGCGATTATAAAAGAAAGAGAGGTACTATTCCAAGGTTAATACACATATATTATTGCCTTTAGTGCTTTAAAGATTGAATGTAGCATCAGAAGAAAGTTTGCGGGGAAATCAAGCATATTTGCTTTGAAAGTGGCCTATTGAGTTTAAAGTGGATGCATGAGATGGGCTTCTTAAAAAGGCTGTGTCTTGCGCCATTTCCAACCCTCCCATCTCATTAAAGTAGAAACATCAAAAACGTGAAAATGAAGGAAATGTGAGAAGCCAGGCGAGCATATTAATAAACACAGTGACTAATTAGAGAAACCACACATAATTATCTGCAAGTTGACCTCTTATTCATCTAAAATACCTGTGCCTTCACTTGATATATAAACAATGCCATCAAAACATATGATTATATAACTCACCTCTTCTCTAATCTTTGTCATCATCTCTTGCCTGCTCTTTTTCCTGTCATTGTCCTGCAATTGACTGGACTCCTCAGCATGTTTCCTCTTTCTATGCTTTCTGTTTCTTACTTTGTTGTCGTGGTATCCTTCTTCAGCCTTCCCCAGATCTTCATCAAATGCTAATGACATGAAAACCTGTGGAAGTTTTCACAGAAAAGAAGGAAAAAGAATCAAGAGATAACAAAAAAGAATTCCAGAACATTATTTTTCTTGAAGTTCAAGGGGTTGGTTTTGCATCTATGGATATACTGAAGAATGGCTTCCGAAACTATCGCACAGGCAACTAAAAATAATTAATACGTCCTTAAAACTTATATAACCCTTGTCCCTTGAAGAAAGAGACGAAGTGATTAATATACCATCTACATTCCAACAAATTTGCATCACAAGTCAGAGAAAAGGTAACGAGCATTTCTTCTAAGATTAACCAATTTCGTTACATTTCGTGTTATCTTTGCATAACCCAATATTTTAACCAAAATCCACATTAAAACAATTACTAATTTCAAAGGTTGCCTGCTTTTTGTTTTTGCTGTTTTTCTGGGGGGTGGGGAAGTTAATCTTTTCATGATCAAATAAATGTACAAAATGCTAGATGTCATTGAAACCATATGTGATACCAACAAGAGTCATCATGTACCTCAACAGAATCTGGATGCAGTTGACAATGAAGAGCTTTAACATTGTCTGCTATTAATCGGACAGCCTCCAGTGTAGCTTCACCGCCATGCTTTCCCTCGTCGATAAATAGGGACTTAATAGTCGTACAACAAAGTTTCCTGTCATGTAAGGTACCAGTTTTATAGCAATAAACAGGATAATATCTAAATCAACTATTATCAAATTTTGGTCAGCATGAAGTAACACCTTTGGGTGAAGCAATTTTAGTACAACCAATAGAGTTGATTAAGCAGCCATTATTCACAAGAATATACTTGCCAGAATAATATTGAAAAAGAATATATTGATCAAGGTGTCTCCTTAAAATATTACAGATTGTTTCTAGTTTTTCAACTTTCAAGCTACTGGAGGCAGAGCAGACAACAATAATACTTGCCAGAATAATCTTGAAGTAAATTGTATTGACCAACATGTCTCTTAAAAAGATTAGAGTTGTTTATGGTTTTTCAACCTTCAAACTGCTGGATCTAGAGCAGATAACAATAAACATTCTAGGCGGAGTATATCTAGTAAGCCATAGCCAACTCTGCCAAATGTTTGGTGTTTAGCTTTGGACTCGTGCGCGTATTCAGAAACTAAACATACATAATAGGCAGCAAAAATTTTAGCCTCACTATGAATTTCAAAGCAAAATAGATGTAAATGTTAATACGACATCTCATTGAGAAAATGGATTATAGGCAGCAGAACAGTGGGAATAGAAATATGAACTCAATAGTCAAGATTACATAAAGAGCAAATGTACCATATAATAATCAACAAGACAGCAAATTTATGACATTTATAAATGGAAACATGTGAGTATATATAGCAATAAAACAAAAGTTGAAGAATGCATGAAATCCAGTTCTTTTATGGAAAAGTAAAAACAAACAGGAATTCAGCAAAAACCTTATGACATCATCTGGAGAGCCTACGCTTTGGACAACAGCACTTAACAAGCTTTCACGGAAATTAAAGTGTGGTACTGATTCCAGTAAAGCGCAAATGCAGCGAACGGCCACATGTTGAAACTTGGGTTGTTTTTCTAATCTTATTAGTGTTTGCAAGTATGCCTGGTAGACAAACAAATGAAAATTCAGAAGGGGGAAAAAGAAAACTTAGTCATCAAGTTTTAACAACTAAAAATCAGTGCCATGCCAAACCTTGTACACCGACAAAAGAGTTGATTCATAGTACCGCATCTTCTTAACTTCCTTGGAAACTTTCATTTCTAGTTCCTTTTCTGTTGGAACCCTAATTCGGTAACTGTATGATGCAACAGAAGGAACAATATTATGTATGCAGAGACAGAGAGATGAACAATTTAAAGCAAGACGATATTTGAATAAGCTCAAGCTTCCTACCCAGGGATAATGTCATTGAAAACTGCCAACAGGGACAACAGTCCAAGTTTCACAACAGTGGGATCATCGTCTTTACAGATTTGTAGCATTTCTTTGAGTGATTTTATATTGGACTCTGGATCAGTTAATAGTTCCATTCCCAGCTCTGCAAGTTTAAGCTTCTTACGTTTAAATGCTTCCTCAGCTGAGAGCTCTTCTTTCACCTCAGCCTAAAAAAGGAACATTATTTTAGATGAGGCACAAATAGAAGTATTATAGCCTCCGTAGTTTGATTCAAAGAAAGAAGTCTTTTAGAAAGATTGCCATCAAATTCAACCAAGAAAGTCAGATCATCATATGAAAATAAATTACAATCTTAATTAGAATTACAACGGCTTCTGACAAGATTCATATTAGACAAGAATAAAATACATTAAAAGCTTGTACCTACTCAACACATATACATTGCCAAAACATTGCAACTTAGATTATAACCACAAATATAGCAATCATGAAGCAGATTTCGAGCCAAAAAGCAGTTGTATGAACCATATGATAGTTAAGAAAAGTTTTATAGTATTCTAACGATACCAACACAGCTGTTTGTGGGGCTTGCTCCTTCTGGTCTTGTGGAATGTCCAAGTCCTTTAGTTTTTTGGCCTCCTTCTTGTTCTTTTTCAGCTTTGCCCTCCTTTCTGCTTTAGTCAACCTCATACTAGTATCCTTTTCATCTCCGCCAATTTTATCTTTTTCAATATTTTCAACGGTCCCTGACACTGCTGCTGCCTCATTAAAAAATAAAAATGTTTTCAATTACCAATTGTTAGTATAGGACTCATGAACAAGCAATAAAATGGGAAAAAAAATAATACATGTGCGGTAGTAGAGCTGGCCATCCAAAGTTTTGACAGGAAGAGTATCAACAGGATCAACATAGAGCTTGTTTTCTTCTTCAACCTTCTCGTTATTTTCCTTTTTGTTTTTCCTTTTCTCATAGGAAGCCTCCAAAGCATCATCTCCTTCTAAACCAGCCACTCGACTAACATGCCTTTTTCATTTTATATTATCAAGGAAATTTAGGTAAATAAATCATCATAATAATAACAAGTGGAAGAAAAAGGTGAAAAAAGTGTTACTTGGTGATGGATTGGGTGTCTAAGCGAGATACAAAGGCAGCGTAATCAAGATTTTCGTGGACAAACTCCAAGTCCTCGTCTGACACCTCTATTTCATCCTCTGATATCTCTGCCGGTAAAGCCGGTGGCAATATTACCTTTTGCTTCTTATTCTTCTTCACCATCTAGGCTCGTTATGTTATTGCTCAACCCTCTATTGGAAGAAAAAGAATAACTAATTGATGTTTATTTACCAGACCACTTAACAATAGTCTTGACAGCAGAAAGCAAATTTAGTATTTTAAAGGATTAAAATTTACAACTAATTTTATACAGAGCAGCACAGACACAAAATTAAACAGACAACAAACATCTATCTCAGGATGAATCAAACAAAACATAAGCGAATGACTTGAAAACCCCAAACCTATGAACATCATGAGCTCCTTTCTAAACATATGAATAAATATTTCTATTAGTAATGCAATTAATATGTGAAACTAGGAATCCAAGAACCTAACATTTGAATAAAATCGAATCAAGAACAAAATGAAGCACACATGAATCAATACTGAAAAGAGAAAGAAGAAAAAAAAAAGGATTTGTTTTTACATGATCGCATTTTTCCAGCGGTTATGTCCAGAAAAAGTAAGTTGGATTACAAAATCACCATAACCAAAATGACAATCAAAACCATAATCTTAACGTCATATTAACTGAAAGGAAAGTTACAAAATCAAAAGGGTCATTTTCTTGATAACCCAGAGATCTATACTAAGATCCTTCTGCCAAAAAGGCTTGGAGTTATATGTTTGTTGTCTCAGAGCTCCTCTTGGCACTAACTTAGTCCCTATGCGATAAGAACCACATGTTTATGAAAAAGAAGAAAATAGAGCACATGAAAAGGAAGCCACCAGAAATAGAACGTATTAAGAAAAAATTTGGTTCGTGAACACATTGTCTCTGAATCATTTGAACAAACATCAACCCAAACAAATCAAATGTAAAAGCCTGAATAAAAAAGAAGAAAAGAAAGAAAAAGATGGAAACCAAATGTTCTTCAAATAAAAATCCTACAGCTCATCCTCGGGGTATGTCATCGATTACGTGATGACTCTGTAGTCTTTGGTTTCCCCAAAAGAAGAAAAATGGCTTAAGCAAGACAGTGGAGAACGACAAAAAAAGTACCGTTTGATTACAACAAAATGCACGACGGTAATGGACTGCAGCAACAGAGCTGGCCGCAAGGGAGACAACTGCAACAATCGGCAGACGGTGGGCTGTCTCCGGCAACAGAGTTTCAGTCGTTTCTTTAGGTTTAGTTGTTTTTTATTTTCATAACTTCAGTCCACCAGAATCTTAAGAATAGCTAATTCTCTTTTATATTTTTAACCGATTTCCTATTCGGAGCTTTATCATCCTCTTTTCTTAATCATAAAAATTTTATCAATTACAATTCCTCGTTTAAATAAAATTATCATTTAAGTCAAATGATAATTTATCACACTTTATTTTAAGTTTTACCTAATGCAAAAAATATTGTGATCCTAGATAAGCACTTAGACAAGTAAAGTGGAACGTCAAAACCTTTTTTCTCACTTTGTAATTGACTCTCGAAATTTTTAATTTAGATTTATAATTTTTTAAATTAAACTTTTTTAAAATATATCTTTTCTTAATGAGTAGAAACATGCTATCAACTAATGTTTTAAAAACCAAACCAGACATCGAACCAGTCGAAGGAAATGTTTAAAGTTTAGAGATTCAACCGATAGTGAACCGCTATAAAACCGTTATATATTAAATAAGAAGTAAAACTTATAAGAATAAGTAAAAATAAAATATTTTATTGAAATAAAAATACAGCAATGTCTATTATTATATAATGAATTAATAATAACTAAATATAAGTCTAATATAAATATTAAAATAACAATAAAAATCAAAATTATATTTTTGAAGGAGGGTTGTATCTCATCATCGTCAAAAGCTTCAAATTTTCCAACGCTATTTAAAGATTCATAAACTACGCTTTCATCCAAAGTATTTGCATCAACTTCTTCTACAGTATTAAAATAAATTACAAATTAGTAATGTATGAAATTATTCTCAATTGTAAACTTGTAATATAGTATAATTTTAACTTAAATATGATCAAAATAAGATATGAACTGACCATCAGTAGATGTTCTTAATTTATTTGTTGTGACAAATGTATTTTCTTCATAAATCATTTTGACAAGGCTTTTACTCTATTTAAATTTTTGCGGTCAAATTGGAATAGTTTGCAAATGTTAGAATTCATTTAAATGCCTCAAAATATTAGAAATTAACTTGTAATTTTATGAAATATTAGTTAAATTTGCATCTTTTGCCTATAGAAGAAATACTGACCAAGATCTAGAGTTTGACATTAATACATGTATAACAAACCAGGTATGTATATTTTTTTTCATATTTATTTATGAGCAATAAATATTTTATGAAAGTATAATTCAGATAATAATTGGGAGTTTAATATGTTTATGTTTGTAAGTTTCATCAATGTACTTCGAAATGAGTATTGGTGGTGTTGTTGTGTGTAATCGAAAATAACAGAGTAAATGAAATAGAAGATGTTGAGAAGAAATATGTGACTTGAGCATTTCGTAGGTGACAATACGATTTATATAATGTTTCTAGCAAAATTATGATAATTATGTAATAAAATTATATTATGTTTATAAACACTTATATTGTAATAAGTGATGGTGTCATTTAGTCTTCAGTGTGATCATAGGACAATCCTCTTTTTCCTCCCTTATTTAGGAAGACAAAGCATCCAAAAAGAAATAAATATTATAAACCAATAATTTTGATAAATTTGGCTTAGTAATTAAGTGAACATATTCTTCGTAACAATTCTATAAATACGAAAGTTTTGATGAAAGAAAGGGGATTTGGCAAGGTTTTAAAAATCGGACCGGACCGTCTGATCTAACCAAAAAAGGTTAAACCGGTCGGTTTTTATGCAAAGAGATTATTAGATGAAACCGAACTAGACTACTGACCGGTTCAATATTTGTAATTGGGATTCCTAAGTAACAGAAAGGAGGGGTTTTAGGTTATGAGATATTTCAACTAACCAAGATGAAAAATGATGAGCACTAACATAAATCAAAAGCATGAAAAATGATGAGCACTAGCATAAATTAAAAGCTAACTCTTTTTCCTGTTTATGGACAATCTTGATACCTGTAGAACATGTTGAGATAATTGGTGCGATATGTAACAATTAAAATTAACTCCAAAGAGAAGTATTAAATCATCTATAAATGAAAGATTAAAGATTTCCAATTTGCCACATCAGCTATGATACTAAAGTTTTCTTCTAAATTGATGTTATGTTGGGTTAGCTTTCTTAAAACTTCAATTTGAGTAGAGATAGGGTTTTCCTCCCTAATTTCCTTATCTTGTAGTTATTAACGAGAGATAGAAATGACAACTTTACTCTCTGTTTTATATATATATATATGTTACTTTTTGAAAATTAATCATCATTTTATTTTATTTATAATATTATTTTTGTTGCTTACTATTGCGTAGTGGAACCAATTCAGGAGCAATATTCAAGAATTGCAATTATTTGCAATTCGAATTCTGAATCAATGCATTAGTGATAAGATGTGAAAGGAATTAACCTATATTTGAATTCATCCTTCCCAAGAAAAAGAATAGATTTGAACACAAAAAAATGAACAACTTGGTCTTTGTTTGAAACAACTTCAAAACTTTGAAAAATGTATGCTATTATCATTGTAAATTTAAATATAATTTTTTAGTTTCTTAATAATTTAATTTTATTTGTTTACTAAGACACTTAATAGAACAAATAGTTTTATAAATTCATTTTACCTTGATCATATCAATGTTTTGGGAGGTTAGGTTTATGAAGAACTAGGTTTGATAGATGAGAGTGACTTGGAAGATAATCTTGGATGAGAAAGTATTGGCATGTCATTTAGTGCAATAGATTTAGATGATGGTGATGATGAAGCTTCTCTTCATAGTGATGATTTTGTATTAAATGAGAATTGAAGTCAATATAATTTAGATAGTGGTTTGGACCGGGACCCTCACCGGCCAGGTATTGTCCCCTTTGGTCGCGAGGTCCTTTAGTGAACCCTATCCCCTCTTGGGGGCATGCGGGAGTCAAACCTGTGACCTCAGGGTTTTGTTGCGATGAGACGGTCACCAGACACTATATGGCCTAAGAAGACCACCTCATCAAGCCAGAATTCACATTTCGTGAATTTGGCATACAACTGCCTCTCTCTCAT
>JANIHY010000008.1:47442746-47459187 GCA_027479065.1 Erythroxylum brevipes
GTTATTAATTCTAAGCAATATTGTGTATATATACATATATGAAATCTATTGTTTTATGCGATACTGGGCATATATATATGTGAGTGTGTGTGTGTGAAATCATGTCATTCATTTACTGTTGTTTTATGCGACACTGTGTATATATAAACATATACATATGAAATCATGTTATTAATTCATGCAATACTGTGTATATATACATATATGAAAACTATTGTTTTATGCAACATACTTAAAAATCAAATGATGACCCCTTCAATCACATGCAACGCATTTAAAAATCAAATAGCTTGAATCACTTAAAAATCAATTTGTTTCAATATTAAAAATCACATGTAATGATCTTCTACATTCTGCTAAATCCATACAAATACACTCTTTGTATTAGTAATAGACATTTCGATATTAACAAATACAAATCCGAAGTTCTAATCCTTATCACTCCACCCCTGAGTCTTGACACACGTTATGAACCAAAAATGACCACTTGCCAACTATATATCTTGGGCCACCAAACTTTCAAGTTGATGCTCTGTTAAAAGAAAAGGTTAGTGTTAATGCCTCTAATTTAACAACAATTCAGCCTCTGTGATTGTCTAAATGATTAAACAAATGCAAGTGGAGTCAAATTCATCCATATATACAAAAACAAACTTAAGCTCGTCAATATCTTAGGACTATACAAGTTAAATATAGTCAGAATTGAAGGCTTCAACACAAATGGGTTAATAATAATAATAATATGATGGTACTATAACTATCCAAGTACTAACACCGAAACAGTAACAAGTTTAAGAAACAATCCTTAAATCTTGACATTATAAAAAAAAACATAAGTTCACACTCAATACAACTCAGTTAACACTCAGAAAAACCCTTTTCCTTGATTAATGAGAAGTAATAAAGTAAACCAAACCTTAATCGATCTCAATAATTATAAAAAAAACTAACAGGCAGTACCCACACAAACCCGATAAGAACCCAAAAACACAAGATTCAATCGAAAAACAAAAACAATCCTCCTTTCAATCAAATGAAGCCTGATCAGAACATAGAAAGAACAAAACTTATAAACGAAAACAAAGAAAGACAGCATTGACAAGATCAAAGTGAACCCACAAAGAGTCGGTCAAGAGTCAAAGTCATTGATAAGGTAATGTAAACTTTTCTATTTTAAAGGCATTAACAGGCAGTGGAGTAAATGAGAGTAATCAATGAAGTTATAAATGAAGTTAAATGCATTAAATGCATGTAATACAAAAAATAGCTACTTTCTACTAACTGCTACAATAACCTTCTTTTCACACACTTTTACTGCACCAAATCCATATAAACCTTAACTACTATCAGATTTCATTTAATGAAACTAAATCTATCTCAAATTGCGTTCATTAAGTCATGCCTGATGTTCTGTTAAATCAATTACAGCTAGAACCATCCATTAGTAGCACAGATAGCTAAAAAAAACAATCAGAAGCATAGATAGCTACCTCAGTATGACTATGCATGATGAGTTTCCCATAGACGCTGCTGCTCTCAGCTAGGGCATCTGTCTTTCACTATGTGCAAGTAACTTGAGCAAGCCTTCATATAATTGATCCTTTATGTTTTGGGGAAATGATCTTGATCTTGTAACCTGAATGCATCAAGATTATCTTTAACAAAAATCCTTAACAATCATTAAACCATATTATTGCAAAGCCATAAGAGTATGTACATTAGGATTTGTGTACTCAAAATTAGGTTAATTAGAAGTTTGAAAATAACATTAAAAAGAGGATAAGCCAAAAAAAGTTAGAAGAACAAATAATATTAAGATTATGATAAACCATGCAAATATGCTAACTGTATTACATGTTCAAAACCTTCGAGTACATACCAACATTTTCAAAGGTTTCATGTATCTCCAGCAATAGAAAATGGACATCAAATTAATTACACATAAAAATTTTATCATAACTATGCTAAATTATAAATAAACTTATATCAATATTTATAAGTTTGTATACTACATGCTATATGTACTTTTAAGTGAAGAGATAACAAACATTTAATTTAAGAATATGGAGAAGTCACGTTCCTTTTCTATATGTATTTTGATGAATGTTAGTGGAATATATTTTCATTCTATTTAAATATGTTTTAGAGACTTTTATTCCGATTTTGATTTGAAAGATAATTAAAAGTGTCATAGGTTGTCCATAAATTTTGTGATGCTAATCTCACTATTAAATTTAAATCCTAGTACAAAATGATGGTTTGTAACATTTCCATTAATGTCACTTGTCATAATATATATTAATATAGTTTTATCTAAAAAATATTAATATAAATAGGTGCAAGGAGACTTCATGTTAGCCAACTTAAACAATAAAAGTTAAAATAAGTTGACTTTTATACTTTATTTACAGTAAATTGGTGTTTGTAACATTAGTTAAAATCATAGTTTATTGCAAAATTAATAAAAATTTAGATGTAAAATATAATGTACTCTTTCTAAAATAATATTTTTATAACTAAAAATAGTATTCAAGATACATTAAAAATCATATCATAGTGAAAGTGGGTGCATGACAAATAATCCCTCAGTACGACGCTTAAAAATCATATCATAAAGAGTACCGATGCTAATGGCTTCGAAGTTCGAACAGTATCAAAACACAAAGCACATGAAGGAGGGTGGGTCCTCTTTATTTCTTGAGCTAAACAGATCCAAAGCTCACGCAGACACTGACCAAGATCGGGCCATAGTCACGCAATTGGACCAGAACGAACACAATTTTGCAATTTCAGACCGTTTCAGGGGTAAAATGGTAACACAATAAACATTTAAACTGAATAAGGAAGAGGAAATAAATATAAAAACCCCGCCCCTGAAAAACCCCACCACTGGCTTCATTCTTCACTCTCTCAGGCTAGTATAGGTAAAGTTATTCAACTTAAATTAATCTTCTTCTAGTTTTATGTTTGGTTCCTGAGAAAATCTATATTACCTTCCTTGCATTGTTTCTATTTTTTGTTCTGGTTTTCAATTTCAAGTTAGCTCTCACCCTTGGTTCTTTTGATATTTCAAGGGTTTTGAGTGAGACTTTTGCTTTCTGATCGTTTCTCTGTGATTTTAGGTTTACGAAAAATGAGGGACTTGACCAGGTGTACTACTCATTCTCTTTATCTTTAAAGATTTTGTATTTTCTTTCTGTATCTGCGTTGCTTAAAAAGTAATTGTTAAATGCAATGGAGTTGTATGGTCAGGGAGGATGATGTTGACACACTTCGAATACTGGTTGCCACTGATTGCCATTTGGGATACATGGAGAAGGATGAAATACGTCGTCACGATTCTTTCCAGGCCTTTGAAGAGATTTGCTCATTAGCTGAGCAAAAGCAGGTTGGCTTGTGATATACACTTGATGTCTGATACGATCCTACGTGACCATATCTTCAGTTATTTGCCTATTTTGTATTGGATTCGATATATGGGGAATTTCAGATCACGTTTCACAAGCTGCGTTTGAAGTTCAAATTTAGAAGAAATGTCCTTTAATGGCAAGGAGCGTGGAAATTAGTCTTTTCTGATTTGCTGGCTTCTCATGTCCAAACATGTTGTTCTGTGGACTTAAATAATTCGGCTAACTTAAAATATTTCTATCTTGGAACAGGTAGACTTCTTGCTCCTCGGTGGAGATCTTTTTCATGAGAATAAGCCCTCGAGGTCAACTTTAGTCAAGGCCATTGAAATTCTCCGTCATCATTGTCTCAATGATCAACCGGTGCAGTTCCAAGTTGTCAGTGATCAGACAGTCAATTTCCCAAATTCGTATGATTTTACTCTTCTCTTCTTTTTCTTCTATAGAGAATACCAATTTCATATGTAATCCCATCCTCCAACCCCCTGCAGTGTAAGTTATTGATGGATGCATTCTACCTTGGCCTTTAACTGCCTGATCCTATATACACTAACCCTCAAGTAATGGGATTGTATCATCTGTCACCTTAGTGATTGTATGATATTTTGTATTATTATAATGTTTTATCTACATGTTAGAGAATTGTTTCAGTGTTTGCTTTTTTTTTTTTTCAGTTTGAATCCTACGCAACAGGGATTGATGTGTATGCAATTTGGGATGCCTGTATATTGTGCATCTATATTCAGACGCCTGTGTTTCTCATAAAACTTAGAAAGAAAACTTTTCTTTTAGGTAACAACTTCACTTTTGGCAGATTTGGGCATGTAAACTATGAAGATCCAAACTTTAATGTTGGCTTACCGGTGTTCAGCATTCATGGAAATCATGATGATCCTGCTGGAGTGGTATGAATTTATGGCATCACAGTTTATTTTATTAAGGATGCATGACTACTTTTGTTATAACTATGAATCACATATCTAACTTAGCCTGTCATTTGTTCCCAATTACCAATTTTGTTGCAAATTGAAAAGTTTGACTTTGAAATTGCCGAAATATTGCTTAATCTTTCTTTTCTTGCTTCTGTTCATGAATAAAGAAGAAGTGACAAACAAGGGAGAGAGTGTTAAAAGGAATGAATTTGTTGAAATTTGGGCTTGACAAACAAGGGAGAGAGTGTTAAAAGGAATGGTTTTGTTGAAGTTTGGGTTTTCTTTTCCTTTAGTGCAGCAGCGAGGCATCTGAGAAAGCTATTTTTGGATATGAATGCACAGTTTTTACTAGTTTATGTGATATTATGGATTATGAAAGCAAGTGTTTATTTGTTAGCATTGCCTTTTTGCTCTTACATACCTCTAATTCTGTTTCTTTCATTTTCTTTAAACCTAGTAAAATAATAAATAAAACTTCACGTGCTAGTGATCTCAATCACTTGAGATGTTTGTAGAACTAATGAGATTATTGGGTTGCTTTGCTAGGAGTTAAGTTCTTAAGTAGTTAAAGTTTCTTGACTTGATTCCTTAGGTGCAATATTCTTGAATGCTAACATTCATTATTCTTCTGGGATCATTTGTGTCAACAGCTTTTAAGACAAGCTTTTTTGTCTTCCTTTCCTACTTGTAACAGGACAACCTTTCTGCTGTTGACATTCTTTCAGCATGCAATCTTGTAAATTATTTTGGGAAAATGGTACTTGAGGGTTCTGGTGTTGGCCAGATAACTCTATATCCTATCCTTATTAGGAAGGTCAGTTGTATCAGCAAAGATGCCTCTAGTTGTTCAAACATTCTTTCCACTACCCAATAACTTATGTCAGTGACAGGGTTCAACGGCCGTAGCCCTGTATGGTCTTGGAAACATTAGGGATGAACGACTTAATAGAATGTTTCAGGTATTTCATATAATATTTTTTTACATCTCTTATTTGATTATTAGATGTTTGACTTATATCTCTATTTCATTCTTTATTTCTTAGACACCGCATGCTGTACAATGGATGAGACCTGAAGCTCAAGATGGATGTCAGGTGTCAGACTGGTTCAACATTCTGGTACTTCATCAGAACAGGTTGTGTGGAAGTTAACCTTTGTCTTTGTATCTCAGGATAGTGGCAGTTTTTCAATATGGTGTTAGTTTACCATTCTCTCAAAATCTTCATTTTATCTGTGAATGGAAGATCTTGTGTGACTGTGGACATTTCATTGAAAAAGCTGTCTGGAACTAGTCTATCAAGTCACCCATATGTTAAAGGTTTGAACTTTACTATGATATGCAGGGTGAAGGCAACCCCGAAGAATGCAATAAATGAACACTTCTTACCAAGATTTCTAGATTTCATTGTCTGGGGGCATGAACATGAATGTCTTGTTGATCCTCAGGTGCTACTAGTGTACTTTTATGATTATTTTTTACAGCTGAAATACTGCCTTTACTAAATACAAGTACCTTTTGATTTTAAAAGGAAGTTCCTGGGATGGGATTTCATATAACACAACCAGGTTCTTCAGTTGCAACTTCACTGATTGATGGAGAATCAAAGCCGAAACATGTGCTGCTTCTGGAAATCAAGGTAATGGATATGGAAACTCTGAAAGAAGATTTTGATGTAAGTTTGTTTGTTTCTCTGCTAATTTTTGCATATTCTTTGATGCCTCGTGATCTAGGGAAATCAATATCGCCCAACAAAGATACCCTTGACTTCTGTCAGGCCTTTCGAATATTCAGAGGTAATCTGTTTTGTCACTTTTCAATTTGAATAAGCAGTTTATGACTTACTCCTTTTCCTGGTGCAGGTTGTGTTAAAGGATGAAGCTGACCTTGATCCCAGTGATCAAAGCTCAATTCTTCAACATTTGGACAAAGTGGTAAACTTCAAGCCAGGAAGTTTGTACTTTCCAATCACCATTTACATTTCAGTTGCTAATGATATACTAATACCTATCGATTGCTCTTTGGCAACTTCAATATTATGATTTTGATGCTTTTAGGTCAGTAATCTGATAGAGAAGTCCAACAAGAAGTCTGTTGGTAGATCAGAGCTCAAGCTTCCATTAATTCGTATTAAGGTAATATCCACTAATTCTAGGAGATATTTCACTTATGGAAATTCAAATTTGAAATTGACCTTCTAAAGAATTGTAAATGTCTATATCATGACACATCACGTTCAAGATCACCCATAACCTCCAACCAGCATGCTTACAATCACTTGAAGCTCTTGGTTATTTTGCAGGTAGATTACACTGGATTTATGACAATAAATCCTCAACGATTTGGGCAGAAATATGTAGGGAAGGTAGTGTAGAATATTACTTACAATATTCAGCAGGCCACACTTGATCTTTGTCAATTATTTTAGCATACACTCTTTCTTCTTATTTTTATTTTCTTTAAAGGTTGCGAATCCCCAAGATATTCTTATATTCTCGAAGGCTCCCAGGAAAGGTCGGAATGAAGGTAAATTTTTGTTTGACTTTTGCACATGTTTTCAGGTTTTGATAATCTATTTGTCTTTGATATTAGACAAGCATAATTGTTTACTTTCTGTAGGATATGGTGTGTGTTTAAGAAACTTTGTCACTATTGCCATGCAATTTGTATGGAGGTGGATCTTCAACATAAAGCTCAATGAGTTTGTTGGTTAATCTGTGTAGAAGATAAGAATGAAAAAGGGGGTACAATGGCACAGTCTTCGTTAGGTTATGGTCGATTTATTTATAGTACCTTAATACAAAATAATTGTTAGTTTCAACATTGGACATAAAAGACTTATAATCTCTCTCTTAAAGTGGAACATAAATATTATGCATCTCCATCTTGTCAAGTTACAGCCCATACAGTATATAAATTTTTTTTTTTTGAGTAGAATTGTACCTCCTTAAGTTGCAGCCCCATTTTATTTGGTAGTACCTTCATCCTATCAGCATACTGTCTAATGCTTTGCAACGAACCTCAAAGCAGTTATGAGCTCCTTCTGCATTTTTAGTACATAATTTATTTGCAACAATGGTTCTTTCTTAGTTAATTAGCCTTATACATCATGTTCAGTTGGTGTTCACCAGGCCTGAAAATTACTTGCATTTGCTGCTTACTTTAAAACAATTTTAAGTGCATGGAAAGAATGCTATATCCAGTCTTGAAGCAAGCATAGTTCAGTATCGGTTTCTGTCCATGATGTGGTAATGCTATTGTTATATGGTAAATTTAGGCTAATCTAGTTATGCTTATAATTTATAAGGAAAACGATTTATATTTACTACAAACTACTCTGTGTGTTATAATTCAGATGATCTTCTTTGTCTTCCTTTGTAGTTTTTCAATGTTAACTTGTAACACTGGAATATGATATTTGAACGAGATGATGCAGATATGTGATTATGTCCATTTGCAGCTAAATTCGATGATTCTGAACTGCTTTGCCCAGAAGAACTAAATCAACAAAACATAGAAGCTTTAGTCGCTGAAAGCAATTTGGTAAACATTTCTTTTCCACATCCACTCTTAACATTCATTTTTCAGTGCTCTCTTCTGCCGCATTTAATAAATTAAAGAACCACCCTATAGAAGATCATGCTATTTGTTTACATCAACTTGTTTAAGCATTCAATTTTCTTGTTTTTGTTTGTCATCTTCTCATGAATTTCCTTATTATAGCTCAACAGTTATATTGGTGCTCTTTTTTAGACCCATTATTCTGATGAGAAAAATTTCACTACGTGTGAGGAGTTCTTAGATGCTTCAATTTCTTTTCTAGCCACTATTGAAATGGCTTGAATTAGATTTGATGTTAATACAGATAAAAGTCACAAATTTGTTATCACTTCTCAGCTTCTCATGGATTTATTTCTCTCCTTATGGTCTCATTTGTCTTGCAGAAAATGGAAATTCTTCCAGTCAATGATCTGGATGTTGCTTTGCACGATTTTGTTAATAAAGATGACAAAATGGCTTTCTATACGTGTGTGCAATATAATATTCAAGAAACACGTGTAAGTCTTTTGTAATGGCTCCTAATTTATGATTCCGTTGCAGAATATTCTTTCTGCTTGCAGAAGCTAGTTTATCTACTTTCAACCTGATTCTAAAAATTAGTTCATTTTCTGCTTCCTCAGAAAAAAATTGCAAAAGATTCAGATACTGTAGAATTTGAAGAGGATGATTTAATCGTTAAAGTTGGGGAGTGCTTGAAGGCAAGAAGCTTTATTTACTTTATTACTTCCTATCTTACCTGACTGATGTTATCAAAAGTGCTTAAGCAACACAAGGAGGCAGGCTTGATTTAGATCTATAAAGTTGTTGCATTTTCTTAAACAACCACCCTTTTTGGCATGTGATGCATTGGCAGTAATTTGATTGAATTTTTTTTGCATGCAATATATGTGGCAAAAGTTTCAACATTGCCCTTCTGTACACTCGTGTGTGTAAGAATAAATGTATACATACTATGTATTTATATTTATGTCATCCCTTCTCGACTCAGTCTCTTCTTTGTATTGCTTATGGACGTAGTCATATATATTGACATGTGAACAGTAGATATTTGCATAGTCAAATCTTTGGTTCTTTCAGAAGTTCAGATCAAAGTTATGCATCTTCTTTCTTTCTAAATGTTAGTAGTCTTGAATGCCAATATGCAAAGTAACTAATGCCTCTTTGTCTAGATAGTAGTTTTATTTGCAAAGTGTTTTAGCATGAAGAGAGGTGTTGAATGTTGCATTACTGTCTTCACTGGTTGCATCATATCTACGTGGCATTTTAATTGACTACAAGAGGCTCTATTTTTATCTATTTCTTTTAGTTCTGTATACTTGTATTCTTTGGTACAAGTCAATGAAGTTTTCATTTGGATTTGCTTGTATGGGAATTTTTGGAAACCTGCACAGAATTCAAACCTATTTTACTGCAAAAAATTGCAGGACCAATCTAACAGAATCTGGATAAAAATTGATTGTGTTTGTTACAGGAACGTGTCAAGGAAAGGGCTATACACTCCAAGGATACACCTGTAGCAACCAGTGAACAATCCCTGGGGGTAAGCAATGGAAGAATAGGCTTGTTTCCTTTTGATATTGTGATTTCTGAGTTTCTGCTTTTGAATTGGTTTAGCCTTCCCAAAGAGTAAGTGCTGCAGGAATTAGAGCTGCAGTTTCATTTAGTGATGACGAAGACATAGAACATGCTTCCAGCTTAAAGTCTGACACAAGAGGCCGAAAGGGATCAAGATCATCTCGCGATGCTTCAGAAGTTGCTAAAGGTAAAGTTTCTACAAGAGGAAGGGGTAGAGGCAGAGGCTCAAGTAATCTGAAGCAGACAACTCTTGATGTGTCTCTAGGATTCCGCCAATCTCAGAGGTGGCACATTCTTATTTTAACTTTTTAATTACTCTAGCCAGCTATGCAGCAGCTTGCTGAATCAAGAATCAAAGAATAAATAGATACTCGAAGCCGCATGCTCTTTCATCAAATGATTACTTGTATTTGTCTGAGCATTAAAATATACAAATTAAATGGTGATTTTTGTAATTTTATTATTGACCTATCAAAAGAAGAGAAAAATGGGGAGGACGATTGATACAGAATAAAAGGCTTAATCCTAGCTAATTTTATGAAAGAAGAAATCGATGTTTATGCATTTTCTCATTAAAGAATCAAGTGTATCATATTGGAAGAGATATAAGAGATTAATAGTGCATTTTGAGTTCTGTTGCATCAGCTGATCATAATTGTGTGAAACCGGCTTGGGAGAGTCCATTCACTAGTTCTTAGATTCTTATCAATAGAAATGCTTTATATTTGCAGGTTGGCATCTGTTGCTACAGCAGCTGCTGTAAGAAGTATTGCTGGTGAGGAGGAAAATGTGAATACTTCTTCCAGCGAAGATGCTGAGAAACATGAAAGTAATGAGATTCATAACAGTTTGGTATGGATCTTTATCACCAGAATGTTTCACTTATCATCATTAACTCTTATTTTTGAGTTATGAATGCAAGTTTACACCAATGCTGACATGATGAGGTGAACTTAAATGGATAAGTTACATCAAAGTCACACCATTCAGTAATAGTTTGTATCCCCAACTTTTAAGCTCAACGAGAAACTGCACCTGAAGTTGCTTTTGCTGCTCAGAGTTAAGAATTGGTAGCATCCCGCTTATTTTGAAAGTCCAGGAAGAAATTTTACATTCCTTATATTTGTCGTTTATGTTACCTGTCAGCTCAAAATTAGATATAATTGAATGGGTTTCATGAATATGACTTATCTTCATTTCCAATTAACGAAGGTTTCCTTCATTTTTGAAGGATGATGATGAATGCATCATTGGGAGTGGGCGCAAGAGAGCTGCTTCAAGAGGAAGAGGTAGAGGTGCTACATCAACAAAGCGGGGAAGGAAATCTGATAACTCTGCACTTCAGAGAAGGCTAATGAGCAAGGAGGACGAGGATGAAGACGAGGATGACGATGATATGTCAAAGAGATTAAGAAAATCTCAACCCCGGGTTGGTGATCATCTCCATCTGACTTCCCTCCAGTATTTTTGGGTGTATTCTGTTCTTTATTTTTGATGCTTTATCTGTTTCTAGAATGCTTAGGGCTTTGTCTGGTTTGCTAGTATAACTGCTGCTATTTACTTGTGCATTCACTATACAACTGCTGCTATTTACTTGTGCATTCACTATCTTTTAGTACTTGTTGCTTCTGAGAATTGGCTGTCAGCACCGTTATCTTTATGTTTGAGCAATTATCATTTATGTTTTGGCCTTGATTTTGTTTCCACATTAAATACTATATATTGAGAATACATCAAATGAAGTGGTTCACTCTGCCTTGTTAGCATACGGCTCTCTTAACAATGAATGCCCATTTTGTATTTGCATAATCTATCGCCTATTGAGATCTTCTAGCCGTAAACCCTGATTTTTTCCCCCTTCTAATAGATAACTAGGAATTACGGTGCCTTGAGAAGGTGAGAACGAGGTCCTGCTCATGCACATCCATATGCGAGAACTCGCTCCAACCATTTGTGGTGCTTATCGTCGACAACTATGATTATCTAAGATGCGGATTACTGCTCAAATGACCGTGGTTGTTTATTCTGTTCGTATTTGACAAATTGGAGCAGTGTTGATTTTGATGCTATGTATCCAATGTTACATATGGCAGCACACAGGTACAGCACATCTGGTTTATATATAGTGTAAATTAGCTTTCCAAAATCACCTTTTGGAAATATTTCACAATTTACAGTAACTCATACGTGGTTAGTTTATAAGTTTAATTTCAGTTGTATTTTTTTAAAATGTTAAAGTGATTGTATTTAATAATTAGAATCCTGAAGTAAATGAACTCTCTATAATTATAATCTAATTACTAACTTCAACTTTTCTTTTTCATTTGAACTTAAAATTGTAGTACGACAAGAATTATGAGTCACAAAGCATCACCTTCTCAGCTATAATCACTGTCCGTATAAACCCTTCAAAGCAAAAATTTAGTTGGAGTGCTTTTTCTTAGTTGTACGAATCCTAACATGTAAAGTATTAAATCATTATATAGGACATTTTAAAATTACTTTCCCAGTGCACAAGAAGTGTACGGGGGCCAAAACTAGGTTGTAAATGATTTTTTGTTTTGGTACATCAGAGGGGGAACCAAGCTTAACGTCGAGAAAATGCAATCCCGTGTGCATCGTGCCACACATGTTCGCCACGTATGAAGCTCGAGCCCCTACGGTCTTGGTGTTTAGCATATTAATTACTTTCATGCAGGACATGTGCAATAATATACCGGCTAGAAAGAAAGTGTATAATGTTTTTGTGTCTGCTTCTGTTGCTTGATGACAGGTCTAAGTAATACCAGATCAAATTCTCTCTTCTAACTCTATTCTGCGTCTAATACAATGTTGTACATAATACGATGTGGTTTTTACTACAAAATGACAGTAGTGGGCACAGAACATGGTTAGAACAAAATAATAGAACAAAAAATTTGAACTTGAGTAATACCACTCTTAATGAAGACTACTATAACTAATTTCACTTGGAGTATCAAATTCTTCAACATCTGCTACGATTAAAATTGGATGGTGTTGAAGTCTTAGTTTTTAAGAAATTGGTAAAGAAATACTTGAAATTATAATTTTCTTTTAAAGATGAACAACATTTTCAGTAGAAATTTTGTTGAGATGCAAGGTTTGGGAAGATCCAGTAATATACAGTCTTACTCTTAACTAGTAAAGAGATTCCTTTCAAATAATCTGGATAAATGAATGAAAATAAAAAAGAAAAAGAAAATATATAGTTAAATAAGTAAATAAATAAATGCTTAATTACAAAAAAAGCCTAAATTTTTCTAAATTTGTCAATTATAACCTGAACTTTAAAAAATAGTAATAAAATGCACAAAATTTCAATTTGTTTCAATTTGAATTCAACGTAGCCTCATCGTTATTTATGCTGACGTAGCGCTGTCACGTATCAATAGACCCCCACCAATAAGACACATCAACATCATAAGAGGAGGTTGTCTGATTGGTGAAACGATATCGTTTTATAGTAAAATTGAAACGACTTCATTTAGAGAAAGCATTAGCCTATGCTTTTCATCACTCTAAAACCCTAAATCTCTAATTTCATCTTCTCTCACGTACTCTCACTCTCACACTGACGTTCTCTCAAGCCTAAATGGTGACTTTAAGGCGGTGGAGAAAGCGAGTTCCGGGTCTGGAAAGACCTTGAAGCTCGTCACGATCTTTGATTGCGGTCAATTTTCTTAAATGGTGACATGATGATCTCCTGCGATTAAGATGGGATGGTGGTGGCAATCTTGGTGGTCCACAACCCCTGAGATCTTAGTGACAATCTAGCTAGTCCATTGACTGCCAGAAATCTAGGAGTCCCACCATCTTTTCCTGATGGATCATCTCCTCCCCCTATGAAGAGTTGATTGTGTAACAAGTATAACACATTTGAAGGGTGCAAGTTTAGAAATAAATGTCATTTCACATATAGAGAGTGGGAGCTTCCTTCACATGTGATGGTTTAAAGAGTCATCACTAGTAAGAACATATGAGGATAATTTTGAGTTAGCATTGCATTTTGATGATCATTGGCTCTTTTTCCTAATGACAATTGATAAATCTTATCTAATCGTTGACTAGTTTTGAAAATTAAAAAGATTGACGTGCTTAGCACTATAATCAAGATAAGCAAAAAGGACAGATTATGTTCCTAGGGACCATTTTGTTAAAGCTTCTTTGATATTTTGTTGTTGATTAAAGAAGTTTCTTGTTCATACTAAATTTTTAAAAAGGTTAATCTTAACTGTTATAAGAAGGCAATTAATAGAAGGAAAAGTGAATTTAACAAGTTTAATCTCTTGAGTTGAATGTTAAAAATGCAACTCCTGAAATGTGGAAGGTGATTAAACTTAAATGGGATGAAATTTCATTCTATCATTGAGCAAATCTAGTTCTCTGATACAAAAAATTGTTTATCCAAATCGTCGATCTAAAGAGTACACGGAACAAGAAACATAATAGTTCATAAACGATGCCATGAACACAAAAAGGCAAGCCAATAACTTAATCTTATGCTTCATCTACTTCTCTTCCTTTTCTTTGGCTTGTTTGCATTATACTATACATTCCTATTCTTATCTATCAAAACTGTAGGAGAATCTTGTCTCTTATCCATGTTCAGTAAAGGCTTTGTATCGTCGCCTTTAGAAGCATTGTTTTTGACATATTTGGATTTACCATTAGGTAACCAGGAGGAACTAAAGACAGCTGCACCATTGTCGATCTCAGGGTCATCATCATCTTCATCACTTTCTGTAATCCTTTTCTTAAACATAGAGACTTGTTCGCCTACAAGAACACTAAAATTCATTTCATAAGAATCATGTTATGCCTTGGGCATCATTATTATGAAAAATTAAATCGTCTTAAATAAGAGCCTAGATTCCATCAATGAATCATTTTGTTCTTGTGCTCTTCGGCATAACGTTGTTATGTACTTGGATGGTGGACTACCTCCCCTCTTCTTTTCATCCTACAACATAATATACAATGTATTATTTAGCATCTAAGAACCTAAAAACTAGATCGGTTGATATAAATTTTCTTGACTGGACCTTTGTTCCAATGCATTCTTACAATAACGACTGATCCTCCTAACGTTTGCAATTTATTAGTGACATCAAACCCCACAACTCAAATTGGTCAAAATGGAAGCTTGATAAGATATATAAACTAAAAGAAGCATACAAAAGAGAAGCATGTAACTCTTTTCAAATCTGTCAATCAATGATGGATCATAATATTCATTTAGAACATAAGAAAGAATAAAGCTTCAACAAAGTTATAATCTACTAATAAATTTTTTAAGTAAACCAGTTAATGAGCCATTATATCATTCAACATTAAAAAAAGGACATAAAATTGTTGGAGGTCCAAAGAACTTCAGGTCAAGTTATATCTAACTCAAAAGAAAGAAGAAAAACACACAAAGGTCAAAAAGAAAAGAGAGAACAAATTTGATAAGAAAAGAACTTCAATAGGGAGAGAGAAGAAAGTGTAGGCATTCAGACCTTCATATGTAACATCCCGTTTCCTCCTAGGGATTAAAACCTTAAAATTTGGTACATGTGAGATCGAAGAGAGATTAAGAAAATTGCATTTCATGCTCATGCATAATATAGCATAAACACTTACATGAATAGCAGTTTTTGTTCACGAAAATAATTATACATGCACTCATTTAACATTTTCGAGTATAATTGATATTTAATGTGATTATATTTGGAACTGTGAATTATATGTGTTATCAATTGATTTGGCGTGTATAAGTAGCAAATTAAAATTTTTGGTGAAAATTTGGGAATCTTTTGAAATTTAAGGATATTTTTTGATTAGGAAAAATGTCAAGCGGCAGAACAATTGATGAATAGTTGTAAAAATAAATGTCAAATGGCATTGGATTTTATGAATGACATTTGGATTTAATGGCAAGTATCATTAAAAATTGGGAAAAAATTGGATTAAAAATTGGGGGCAAATTGACTATCTTATTAAAAGATAAAGAGGAGAACTTGAAAGAGTGACATGTGGCAAGTGAAAAGTGTCATTTGTCACACCACTTATTAAGCCATGTTTTATTAAGTGAAAGACCATATTTTAATTTCTTCACCTTCTCCATTCCTTTCCTTCACCCATGACATTCACTCTCACCCTCATCATGGTGACTTTTGTTTAACTCTTTCACCTTGCTTCTTCAAGATTCATTACCTCCCTCTTGTTGTTGTTAAAAAAACCTAACCTACTCCACCTCCGTTTGTGATGATTGTGCATGTGGAGAAGCTAGGGTTTCATGGTGATTTGAAGACATTGAAGCTAAATCAAGTAAGTAACCTATTCCTCTTCATGGCTTTGAAGAATGAAGCATGTTTGATGATAGTTAGGAGTTAGATGTTCATGATATGAGGATGTGTCTATGCTAAAAACGTGGATGAGAAATGGGGATAGATTCATGTCTTGCTTATGTTTTGATGGATAATAAATTAGGGAATGACATAATGTTGGATTGAGTGAGTGAATAGTGTATAAAGTGTGTTGGAGAAATATTAGCTGTGATTTATTTTCATTAAATAAGCTTGTGTTGTTTAGCCATAACTTGTTTTGCAGTTATCCAAACGAGTATAAAGCTAAAGAGAGGGATTAATTTTGGTATCTTGAAATGTGAAGGATCTAGGTGATAGTTAGAAGAGAAATAAAAGTGGAAATGAAGTTGAATATGTGCAGAAAATTGATGATGAATGCATATAAATGTGTATGTTCTATTATTAGTGTTTATGATCAATCATGGGCTATAATTTAGTTATGGATGATGTTGAGTTGAAAGGGAGTTAGAATAATGGATAAATGTAACATCCCGTTATCGATGTGAGGGCATATCGGTAATTAGGATGGAGTGAGCAGTGAGTGCATTCATGATTGAATTGCACATATAGTGACCTTGCATCAGTGATAAGTGTATAGAT
>JANIHY010000008.1:47523046-47540330 GCA_027479065.1 Erythroxylum brevipes
TTTTTTTCCTATCAAACATTAATTAGAATTATTTAATATTTTTCTATATGTTATGTCTGTACAAAATTCATTTTTTCTATTGCAGAAATGGGTTCCTCTATCGCTAACAATAGCCTTCGCTATCCCAAACCTAGAAAGAATGTTAGCCTTAACAAAATATTCATCAACCTTGGCATCGTTAGTCCTAATGCTTTGGCTTCCACTTATTTGGAAACATAATCAACCGCAAGCAATATATAAGTAAAGCTAAAAGATGGTGGGAAAAGTCCAACACAATCAACGTCCCAAATGTTAAAAATTTCACAGAAAAGCAAAGGAGTTTGTGACAATTGATCCTTATGGGATAGGTTACTTGACCGTTGGCATCTATCACAAGATTTGCAGAAGGTATATGTATCTTTGAACAATGTTGGCCAGTATAAACTGCTTTCCAAAACTTTATGAACTGTCCTTTTCACTCCAAAATGTCCTCCACAAGCGTATGAATGACATAAGGCAAAAATTGATGATGATTCATTTTTTTTGCACACACCTCCTAATAACTTGATCTGCACAGTGCCTCCAAAGATATGGGTCATCCCATACATAGTACTTCGCTTCACTTCGTAGCGTATCCCTTTGAGCCTTTGACAAACAAACAGGTAATTTGTTAGTTACTAAAAAATTGACAATGTTTACATACCATGGTGGTGTCGCATCGTCATAAAATAAATGCTCATCCAAAAAGCTTTCTCGAAGAGGTGAGATGGTTCGCCACCACATTTTTTGCCCCTGTCTTATCTCTGATCTCTAAGTTGAATTCCTAAAGGAGGAGAATCCATTTGATCAGCCTCGATTTTGGTTCTTTTTTTGTGAGCAAGTATTGTAAAACTGTATGGTCAAAATAAATAATCACTTTAGCACCAAACAAATATGATCGAATTTTTTCAAAGAAAAATCCACAGATAATTATTCTTTTTCAGTAGTGGAATAATTCAATTGAGCTAGGTTTAAAGTATTTGAAGCATAGTAAATGGCATGCAAAGCTTTTCTCACTCTTTGTCTTAGAACTGCTCCCATTGTATAATTGCTTGCATCACACATGATCTCAAATGGGAGGTTCCAATCTAGTGGTTGAATCACCGGTAGGGATGTCAAAAGTTCCTTAAGTTTGTTGAATGCTTCCTTGCACCTCTAATCAAACTCAAAGGAGATATCTTGTTGAAGAAGCTTACATAGTGGTGCGGCTATCTTCGAAAAGTCCTTAATGAACCTTTAATAAAAACCTGCATGCCCAAGAAAAGAATGCACTTCCCTTATAGTAAAGGGGTAAGGTAAAGAAGAAATGAGATTAACTTTGCACTTGTCTACTTCAATACCCTTAGCAGAGATCACATGCCCTAAAACTATAACTTGATTCGCCATAAAATTACATTTTTCCTAGTTCAACACAAGGTTAGTTTCTATATATCTTTCTAAGATAATGGCAAGATTCTCAAGACATTCATCAAAAGAAGATCCATACAGACTAAAATTATTTATGAATACCTTAATAATTTTGTCATCGTATTAAAAAAATGCTTGTCATACACCTTTGGAACATGGTAGGTGCGTTATATAATCTGAATGATATCCTTCGGTAGGCAAACGTATTGAATGGACATGTAAATGTGGTCTTCTCTTGATTTTCTGATGTGATTGGGATTTGAAGATAACCTTAAAAACCATCTAAAAAGTAATAATAGTCATAACTAGCCAATCTCTCAAGCATCTGATCAATAAAAGGAAGGGAAAAGTGGCCTTTACAAGTAGTAGAATTTAACTTTCTATAATCAATATATACTCGCCACCCGATTTGCACTTGAGTGGGAATCAACTAACCTTGTTTGTCACAACGGTGATTTCAGACTTCTTTGGAACCATCTGGATAGGACTTACCCACTTACTGTCAGAAATCGGGTAGATAACCCCAGCATTGAGAAGCTTTAACACCTCCTTCTTCATAACTTCCATTATTGGAGGATTTAGCTGATGTTGAGCTTGCCTTGTAGATTTTGCATCCTCCTCCAACAAAATGCGGTGCATGCATATGGAAGGAATTATCCATCAGATATCTACATTAGTCCGCCCGATGGCCTTCTTATTCTCTTTCAGCATTCTAATCAACCTCTCCTCTTGATTTGAAGTCAACTCTGCCAAGATGATAACTGGGAGAGTCTATTTATCTCCCAAACAAGCATACTTCAGAAGTGTAGGGAGTGACTTCAATTCCAATTCTGGTGCTTGCACATCAAAAGGTAACAACGTTTGGTGAGCTTCAGGTAGTTGTATAGAAGCCAAAGCATACCTTTTTGGAGAGCTTTCTAATGAGTCCAAGGCAGCTGTTATTTCCATAAGCTCTTCTCCTATCTCAACATTAGTGTTGGCTTTTACTTTCATATCCTCGGTTAAAACCATTTCCAAATAATCCCTACAACTTAATTTAAACATTTCCTACACCAAAGGATCAATCACATCAACTGAAAAACATAATGGTCATTAGGAGGATGTTTCATGACATCAAAAATATTGAAATGAATCACTTCCCCATCAAATTCCATTGTGAGGGTGCCTTTACAAACATCTATCTTAGTTTGAGCCATATTAAGAAATGGTCTCCCCAACAAGATAGGTATCGGATTACATGTGGTGTCATCATTCATATCCACAACATAAAAATCTGCAGGAAACACTAATTTATTTACCTGCACCAAAACATGCTTAATCACACCATTAGGATAAGCATCAGTGCGATTAGTCAGTTGTATGATTACACCCTTTTTTTCAAAGGGCCCAAATTTAAAGAAGCATAAATCAAATGAGGCATCATATTAATAGAAGCACCCAAATCCAACATAGCTCCATTGATCTCAGTATGACTAATTTTGAAAGGAATGGTGAATATACCTAGATCATGACATTTTGAAGGCATCTTCTTTCTAAATACTGCCGACACATTCTCACCCATCATCATTTTCTCATCGCCCCTCACTTTCCTCTTATGTGTACATAGTTCTTTGAGGAATTTGGCATACATTAGTACTTGCTTGATTGCTTTGAGCAAAGGTATATTGAATTCTACCTTTCGGAAAGTCTTCAATATCTATTTGTCCTTGTCCTCCTTGTTTGGTTTTGTTAATCTGCTCGAAAAAGATGGAGGGTTAGTTTTAATGATATTGGGACTTTTGAAATTTACCTTCGTACTCGATGACATATTTTCTTCCTTTTTCAATTCCTTCTCAATCTCTTCCTTGGTAGCAATCTTTGATGGGGTTCTTTTAGGACCTTCAATCTCCTTTCCGTCCGTCAGGGTTATGACACTGACATTCTTCAGGTTTACCTTAGGTTGTGATGGCAATTTTCCTCCACCTTGTGATTCTAGACGATTGAGCCTTACTACCATCTAACCAATTTAGTGTTCCATGCTCTGTTGGTTTGCTTTTGTCTCCTATCAGAATTGTTGCAACTGTTATATTTTGTTGTAGTTGCTGCATATCCTGTTGACATTGCAAATTGTTAGCAACAAGATTCTTACCAAGTTCATATAAAGATGCACCTGAATTGGAAGAAGAAGCTACCCGTGCTCCTTGTTGCCTAGGTTGAAATCTTTATGCTCCTTGCGACCAGTTTTGGAAGTAAGTGCACTGTCAGTTCCCTCCATAACTCAAGTTGCGATGATCCTTCCAATCTAGGTTATACGTCTGCAAGTATGAGTTGTATTGGTTTGGGAAGTTCCCTCCTGTGGCATGCACGTACTCCATACTCCCCTCTTGTAATGCTGGGCACTCATCAGTTGGATGACTCATGTTTGAACATATCCCGCACACTTTCACTTGTGCCTGTTCAACTGCAATCTGTCTCACAAAAGATGTTAGTTCATCTAAACGATGTTTAATGGATGAAATGCCTACCTCATTTACTCGTCGAACATCATTGCGAGTGCCAAATTGTTGGGTGGTAGCGGTCATTTGCTCAGGTAATATCCTAGTTTCAATGGGAGTCTTCTCTTAAAGTGCCCCACTACTCGCCACACTAACCATACTCCTCTCTATCGGTAGCAACCATTTATAAAAATATTAGATAAGATGTTGCTCTGGTATGTTTTGGTGTGGACAATAGGCACATAACTACTTGAATCACTCCCAGTACTCGTAAAGAGATTCTCCATTGTGTTGCTTAATACCATATATCTTCTTCCCAATACTTGTTGTCTTTGAGGCCAGAAAATATTTTTCCAAGAATAATCTCTTCATCTCCAACCAAATATTCACGCTTCTAGTCGGTAAGCCAAATAGCCAATCCTTTGCTATATCTTTGAGTGAGAATGAGAAGGCCCTCAATATGATCTGCTTGTCGATCACCCTGTGAGGCTTCATGCTCAAACATATCACATCAAGTTCCTTAATATGCTTATGTTCATCCTCACTTGCAAGGCCATAAAATTTAGGTAATAAATAAATTAATCCAGATTTTAACTCAAAGGTAACATGTTCAACAAAATTCATAAATGTTATGCATAATGGTCTTTGAGTTAAATCTGGTGTAGTCAACTCCCTTAGAGTTCTCAGATTTGTCATTTTGTCTTCGGATTCTGATTCTAATTAGCCTACCAAAGTTGGCCTTGCTTCCTTATGCAATCTTTGCATCTTCTCTCGATCCTGAATTAAGTTGCCTAATTTCTCTACAAGAGATCTTCTACACTAGTGGACAATTAAAAATTAACAAGTAACAAAATGAATGATTATAAACAAATATATTCACAAAACACCAATTAAAATTAATTTCAAAAATTAAGCTACGACACTTTCGGCAACGACGCCAAAATTTGATAGTACGTGTCGAGTGCATAGTAAAATTGACCTGACTCTGTATATTAAAATTTGTAGTTATGGTGAGTCGGGATCGAATCCATAGGAAATGTTCGATTAATTTCCGTAACAGAATTAATTGGTGCAAGGAAAATATATGGGGGGTTTTGGATTTTAAAAAATTTAGAATTTAAAGTAAAAATAAACTATCAAGAATAAATTAAAACAAAGAATCGAAAATGAGAAAAGTGTCGAATATAAGTAAGATTCGATTTTAGGGTCAATCTCAGCCAAAACACGATCAAGCATATTCCATCATTCTAACTTTTTTACAACTCTTTTTGGACTATTGATCTTAGACTAATAGAACACTCTACAAATCTCGGTTTTTCCTTAGGTTGTATTTAATTAAGATATGATTATTAATTAAACCTAACTACTGAATAACCTAGAATACGATCTCTAGATTCAATTTGACAATCATAGTATGGATCGAAAAATGATCAATATAGGCAGTAACCTCACACGTTCGAGTTATCTTACCTAAGTTATATTGTTCCTAACGATTAACGATCATTAGATGCTACTTACAAACATCAAAAGTAACGATTATAGATTACATTCAATGTTTTTGTAATAGGTTCAAAATAAAACAATCAAAATAACATATTAAGATCATTCATCCCAAAACCAATTGAATCAACACCAACAACACAACAATCCGAAAATAAATTACAACTTTAAAATGATAAAAATAGCTTAACTGTGACTTGGCATCGACATTCCCGTTGAACCGATGTCAGGAAGTTAGCCTTCCATTTTTATTTTTTTCTCCAACCGTGAGCCATCTTCTCCATATGCGTCAGTGGTGTCACACTACTCTTTTCTCTATTTCCTCTCACTATTCATCAATGTGACAATTTACGATGTGAGTTTTTGGTCCTAGCACACTATTCACGCCTTCTCTTCTGCATCCACTAAGTCGCAACTCTTCTCCAATGTCTCCGATCAAGCCGCACTGCATCCCTCTCTTCACGCCTCTGTCGCATCGCCTGTGTATTGATGGGATGAATTAATATGTTAGGTCACCAATCCTATTTATGCCTTCTCCAACTCTCTTGAGCATTTTGAATAAAACACACAACATCTGTGCATAGCGTAGTGTTTTCTACATTGTGTGCAGCGTTTCCTACGTAACGAACAACACAACGCACACCTGCCCTTTTGTTTCACATCCTAGTTTCTTGCTGCGCTGCCGTATTGTCCTCTTTTCTAATTCTTTTTTATTCTTTCATTTTTCTTATCTTCTTCTTGACTTTTATTTTCTTCTTTTGCTCTGTAAAAATAAGAAAAAATAAATCTTTAGAAAATGATCCATATGTCGTGCTTTTGAGTCACTTTAAGCTCTTTGTTTCCAAATTATACCTAAAATCACATATGAGTTAAAATGAGTATGTTAAGCATCTCTAAGACATTAATCACTAAGTGTAGCATACGACATGAATCAAAATTTAAACACATATCATAACCTCTCTACTAGTTAGGGGTCAAGCTGCATACTATTGAGTGTGGACTGTCATTATTCTTATTTTATGACTATAAAAATTATTAACCTCCTAATTCAAAGTTTGTATTTGAATATTATATTCATCAAATCAATTATTTCCTTGTGTAAAATATTGAATTCAAATTCTTATATTTCTAAAAAATTCAACCAAATATGAATTCCAGGTTGAAATATGTCATAAAAGAAACAACGTGATATAATGCGACCGAGGCTTAGATAACGATTCGGAGGTACTTACTGTCAAGGTGAACCATCACACTTTGCAGCTGCAACTGAATCACCTCCTCTCCCTCCATCTACGACAGTTGTAGATGAGGCATCACGTTCCGTACCTGATACTACACCATCTGCCACCCCTACCTCACTACTAAAAATGTAGATGAAGGAGGTGGCCGCCAGCCTAAAGTTGAGGGACTTGATGGAAGAACTTACATCACAATTATCAATAATTTATAAGTGATACTACAAGAAAAACTATATATTTATAATTAAGTTATAGGTTTAAATTTTAAAAATGGTATAATTATTTATTTTTATATTAGATTGATTCTATTTGGACCGTCTTTCAGAAACATGACATGCAAAATTAAGGAGAAGATTGATGTTGAGGGTTATGTATGAAAGAATATCTCTCAGGTCATAAAGGAATTTTACTATCAGGAGTTTGAGGTAAAATAAAAATATTATTTTCTTTTTTAATTGAATTGTATACATTAATTAGATAAATATTATTACATTATAAGCATTTATCGAATTTGTTTCCTTTTATTTCAGAAATATTTTTTTGTGATTCTGAATTTGACGCAATCATATATAAAGTATGGGAGAGACAAGTATGTATATGTTATCAGGACTTTGTTGGTGTGATACACAAGGCTGGTGTATGACCGCCTTATATTTATGAGCAAATATGGAGTCGTTAGTAGTAGTATTGGACATCACTTAAGACAATGTCCATTTAAGAGTGTAATTCTACCAACAAATGTGGAAGATTGGAGGGAGAGAGTCTTCCCGTATATACGGGAGGATCTATTAATGTAACATCCCGTTCCCTAGTTAAGGTTATAATGGTAAATATGAGGGATTATTGAGAGATTAGAAAATGCGTTCTATGCTCATACATTATAGGATATGCACATACACGTGAATATTGAACTTTTGCACATGAAAATTACTATACATGCATTCATGGATAATTCTAGGTATAATTGAATTGTAACGTGATGTTATGAGAATTGTGAATTTTTTGTATTAAAAATTTAATTGGTTGTTAATTTTGAATTTTGGTGAATTTTAGGAAAAGTTTTCAAAAAATTTGAATACTATTAGACTAGGAAAAATGCCACTTGGCAAGTAAATCGATGGATGAAAATACAAATAAGAAAATAAATGATATTGGAGAATTTTTGAAAATGACTTTGAAAATTTGGAGATGACTTTAGAACTTGAAAGAAGATGTTATTGGAAAATTTAGAGATCATTGGTATAAAAAGATAAGAGTATGGGACTTGAACCATCAGATTCCAAATGCATTGATCTACATCATCACTAAAAATCATAGCCATCTGAAATCAATTAAGAGAGATTGAGTGATAAATGTGGGATGAGAATGATGAGAAATTCTGGAAAACTAGAGGCGTAGAGATACAAATCATAACTTTCAGATTTCTGAACCAAATTAAGTGAGTTTAGTGCATTAAAAGCTTAAGAGATAGGGGAACAACTTTCAAGAGAAAGTATTATCAAATTATTTGATTTTCATGGTCAGATTAATCATGTAAAGCAGAATCGAAAGTTAGTTTTTGGAAAAATCTGAAAGTGATTCAATGTGATATGACTTATGATTTTAATGGTTTTATTGAGGTATAAACCTAAGTATAAATTATACTTAGGTGAGTTTTGAGATAGGATTGATTATGTGATGAGGATAATGGAAAAATACTTGGGATTGTCATGAACACGCGTTGTACATATTTTATTACATACATGTGCATTATTAAACAGTTATAATTGTGCAAATTGTGATATATGTGTATATTATTTGATATAGAGGAGTAACAGGAACATCAACCTCCAAATGTTGCCATAACTTCCAGGCATTAGCTTTGAGAGCGACTTGTGAGTAACCTAGATGGTCTCACTCAATAAATTGTTTGTTTTATATTAATTATGTTTGAATTATGGATGAATGTGATTTGATTGTGTTGATTCTGGATAATGAAGGTCTAATGATTATGATATATGAATGACATATTGAAGCACTAATTGTATGTGAATGTGGTGAGCTAAATGTTTCATGACATGATTAATTATAAGAGATGCATTCCATACATGAATGCATTATTAGATAATGAGAGTTGTGACTTGATTAGCCATAAAAAACAAGCTTAAAGCTCCAATTGTGATTAAGAGACAAAGGCTTACTATGTAAAATGAGCCTTGTATCCCCAATGGATAAGGGACAGAATAAATGAGCCCAGTATTCACAATGGATATGACACAATTTAGGTACTTGATCACAACAATGAAAAATTAGAAAAGAGTCATATGAACATTTCATATGCATTTTAATAAATATGTTTGATTGATTTAAATGCAAAATTGCCTACTTTTAAGTGAGAATGTGATACATGTTCATTTATGTAAAATGCGAAGTTGTGAAATAAATGTTATATGTATGATGTGTTACATGAATAGAGTGAACCATCGATGATAGTTACCTCATCGAGTTCACAAAACTCATCAAAATTGCAACGTTGACTTTTTAGGACCGAGAGACGATCTTAACTATTGAGAGGCAAGACGAGCAGTTAGTCTTGTACTTTTGGAAACAAGAAGAAATGGCTCAAAGGTCGGTTAGCTGAGTTTAGACAGATTAGATAGATTTTTTTTATTTCCTCTTTCATGTAGCATCTTTTGTATTAGGATATGATATGTACACATTCGGATGATCTTGGAAAACTATCAATGTAGACATTCATTTTTTTTTTTTGAGAAATGAAAGGAGGAAATTGTTTTAAAATATTGTGTTTTTCCATATGATGTTTTATAAGAGAATAAAGAATGATGATGCCATATTAAGTGAATGTTGTAATTGATCGTAGGATGCCGTTATCATAGGTTATGTATTGGAATATCCCAAGGGTGTTCCGGTATGTACCCTAGGATAAAGGGCGCTACATTTGGTGGTATCAAAGCATGGTTTGGCATCCATAGGGATATACAAGAATGTTAAGCGTGAAATATCATGAGAAATGTAGATAATAGTTGAAGTTATTATTTTTTTTATAAGTCATCCACCATAGATGATCAAGTGGGGGAACCAGCTGATCGAGGATTGATAGGAGCTAGTAGGGAGTCCTCAGTACCTCGACTAGAGAAGATGCCTCCTAGAGTTCTCGAGAGAAGGCAAAGGAGGTATGATAGGGTGCAGAAGCAGAGGGCTGTGGATTTTTATGGTAACATAGACCCTGTTGAGGCCAAAGGATGGTTAGAAAGGGCTTATATGGTTTTCTATCAAATGGACTACAAGCCGGACGAGAGGTTTGACTACACAGTGCCCCTACTGCAGGGCCCAGCTTATCAGTGGTGGAAGACTATCTCAGGTAGTACCACCAGGCCTTGTCACCTAAAGTAGGAAGACTTTCTGAGAGTCTTTAAAGAAAGCTACATACCCAAGATCTACTTGGACCAGAAGATGAAGGAGTTCCTGGATTTGAAGTAGGGTAGGATGTCAGTGGCAGAGTATGAGATCAGGTTCAATGAACTGATGGGATATGCTACTACTTTGACTCTTACCAAAGAAGGCAAGTGTAGCAGGATTGAGGATGGATTTAATATGGAGATCAAAACAAGGTTGGCAATTTCTAACGTGAGTAGTTTCACCAAGTTAAGAGCTGTTTCTATCAAAATTGAGTAGTTACTGAGTGAGAGAAAAACAGAGAATGGGCAATGGTCCAGAATGAAGAGGTTTAGTGAAAGTTAGAGTGGTTCTGTTAGAAGATTTAGTAAGTGCTAGAATAGAGCTTTCAAACCACCAGTTGGATTAAGGCAGTCAGGATCTAGACAGAGAGGTGGTTTTGTACAATCAGGTAGTGGAAGAGGTACGGTGCAGAGTCACGGGGCCTCGTGTGAACATTGTGGGAAGAGATATGGTGGTTAGTGCTAGAAATTGTCTAGAGCTTACCTTAGGTGCGACTCTTTTGATCACCAGATTAGAGATTGTCCTGCTGCCTTGGGAGGTCAGTCTAGTATGAGTGAGAGATCTAGGAGTGATGCTAAGATCTAGCAAAGTTGAGGTAGTGGGTCCAGACAGAGAGGTCGAGGTAAAGGCAGAGTGAGCTCTGGGAGCCCTTCTATGAGAACTGAGGTACAGAGCAGTTGACCGCAGTCTCAGGCTCGAATTTATGCTATGACCAGGCAAAAGGCTCAAGACTCTCCGGTCGTTGTTACAAGTGCTCTCCTTTACCGCAGAACATATAGCATATAGATTGCATTGTGATAGGTAGTACTACAATTATAGGAGAGGTTTGCAAGGGGTGCTTGATTTAGATTGATCAAGCAAAGTTAGAGGCGGATCTAATTATATTGCAATTGAGAGAGATATATATTATTTTAGGCATGGATTAACTCACTACTCATAATGTTATCATGAACTACTATACCAAGGAGGTAGTACTAGAATCTCCTGGTCAGCTAAGGGCAGTATTCAGAAGAATTAGTCAAGCGGTGCCAACCAAGATGATATCCTTCATGAGTGAATTGAGGTTGATGCAGGGTGAATGTGAGGCCTATCTGGCCGACATTATTGATACTAGAGCTGAGCAGAATGTGCAGGACATTCCCGTGATTAGGGAATTCCTGGATGTGTTTCCCGTCAAGCAACCTGGTTTATCTCCAGATTAGAAAACAGAGTTCACCACTGATCTAGTTCCAGGTGCTACTCTTATATTTATTTCCTCCATATAGGATGACACCTGTAGAATTGAAGAAGTTGAAGGCTCAGCTACAGGAGTTATTAGAAAAGGGTTTTATTAGATCCAGTGTTTCACCTTGGGGAGCTCCAGTGTTGTTTGTAAAGAAGAAAGACGGGACTTTGAGATTATGCATTGATTATCGGCAGCTAAATAGGGTGACAGTGAAGAACAAGTACCTGTTGCCTAGAATTGACGATTTACTTAATCAGTTGTAGGGAGCTCGGGTATTCACTAAACTGGATTTGAGATCGAGGTACTATCAATTGAAGATAGCAGAGGCTAATGTGCCTAAAAGTACATTCAGGAGTAGGTATGGGCATTTCGAGTTTTTAGTTATGTCGTTTGGGTTAACTAATGCCCCGGTTACTTTTATAGCCTTAATGAATAAGGTGTTTTAGCCCTACCTAGACCAATTCATGATTGTATTTATCGATAACATTTTAGTGTATTCCAAGAGCAGAGAAGAGCATGCTGAACATTTGAGAGTCATTTTACAGATTATGAGGGAAAACTAGTTGTATGCCAAATTCAGTAAGTGTCAATTTTGGTTGGATCAAGTAGGATTTTTGGGATATATAGTAACTGGATAAGGCATACAAGTGGATTCAAGGAAGATAGAGGTAGTGATGAACTGGGAAGCTCCGAGGAATTTGTCTGAAATCCAAAGCTTCCTAGGATTGGTTGGATATTACCGAAGGTTTGTCGAGGGATTTTCTTTAATCTCAGCCCCTCTAACAAACTTATGAGGAAGAGTGTAGTGTTCAGATATAATGAGAAGTGTCAAAAGAGCTTTGAGGAGCTGAAGCATCAGTTGACTACTACACCGATGCTAACTATTCCATCAGGGACCATAAGATATGTGGTATATAATGATGCTTCGTATCAAGAATTGGGATGTGTGTTGATGCAGTATGGCAAGGTGATCGCCTATGCATCAAGATAATTAAGGTCTCATAAGATTAATTATCCAGTACATTATTTAGAGCTAGCTGCAGTTGTCTTTGTTTTAAATATTTGGAGACACTACTTGTATGGAGAGACCTTACAGATTTATACAGATCATAAGAGTCTAAGGTATTTGTTGATCTAAAAGGAATTGAACTTAAGACAGAGGAGATAGATTGAGTTACTAAAGGACTATGACTGCACGATTGAGTACCATCGTAAAACTAATGTGGTGGTTGATGCTTTGAGCAAAAAGTTTAATACCAGTGCAACTCAGATTCAATTATCGAGGTTACCCAAACTTATTCATTTGAGAGCTCGGAATGTGGAGTTAAATCTGGAGCAAGATGAGGCACTGATTACTACTTTGAAGCTGAGACTAATGCTACATGATAGAATCCAAAAAGTTCAAAGTAAAGATCCTGATATGGTGACACTTATAGAGAAAGTGAAGATGAATCCAAATTTTGAGTTTGAGTTGAGAGATGAGATATTGCGGTTGAAGCAGAGACTATGTGTGCCTAATGTGGAGGATCTGAGGAAATAAATTCTTGAGAAAGCTTATATGGCTGCCTATACTATACATCCTAGTACTACCAAGATGTATGATACGCTTAAGCAACATTTTTGGTGGCCCAGAATGAAGAAGCAAGTGGCAGAGTATGTATCTAAGTGTATAACATGTCAGTAAGTTAAGACTGAGCACAGAGCTCAAATGGGGAAGTTACATTCGTTGCCCATTTCAGAGTGAAAATAGGAGCAGATCATTATGGACTTTATTATGGGATTGCCTAGGACTCCGAGGCAGAATGATGCGATATGGGCCATAGTGGACCGGTTGACTAAGATGACCCACTTCTTACCAATGAGAGAGAATAACTCACTAGATCAGTTAGCCTGAAGATATATGAATGAGGTGGTGAGACTGCACGGGGTTCCAGTGTCCAATATATTAGATAGAGATTTCAGATTTACTTTGAGATTTTGGAAGAGCTTGCAATCTGCTATAGGTACAAAATTGAACTTCAGTATTGCATTTCATCCTCAAACATACGGATAGAGTGAGAGGACAATTAAAATTATTGAGGATATGCTCAGAGCTTATGTATTGGAGTTTCAAGGAGCTTAGGATCAATATATGGCGCTGATAGAATTTGCATATAATAATCACTATCACAGTAGTATCAGAATGGCACCATATAAGGCATTGTATGATAGATGAAGAGGGTTTAAGAATGATTGAAGGCCCATAATTGATACAAGACATGGTGGAAAAAGCGAAATTGATCCAAAGCTAAATTAAAGCAGCTCAAGATAGACAGAAGAGTTATATGGATCAACATCGACGGGATATGGAGTACAGTGTAGAAGATAGAGTATTTCTCAGAGTGTCACCTTGGAGAGGAGTATTGAGATTTGGTAAAAAGGGCAAGTTGATCTGTAGGTACATTGGTCCTTATGAGATCCTTGAGAAGATAGGATCTTTAGCATATAAGTTGGCTTTACCAAATGAAATGTCTCAATTGCATAATGTGTTTCATGTGAGTATGTTCCAAAGATATCGATCGGATCCAACACATGTGATACTAGCTCAAGAGATTGAGGTTGCTAGTAACTTAAGTTATGATGAGGAGTCGATCAAGATAGTGGGATCTCATATCAAGTGGATGAGGAACTGAGTCATTCCACTAGTGAAAGTCTTGTTGAGGAATCACTCAACTAGGAAGCAACTTGAGAAACAGAGGAGCATATGAGGAGACAATATCCCTACTTGTTTGAACAATCAGGAAAGAATTTCAAGGACAAAATTTCTTTTAAGGAGGAGAGAGTTGTAACATCCCGTTACCCAGGTTAAGGTTAGAATAGTAAATATGAGGGATTATTGAGAGATTAGAAAATGCATTCTATGCTCATGCATTATATGATATGCACATACATGTGAATATCGAACTTTTTCACATGAAAATAACTGTATATGCATTCATGGATAATTTTGGTTATAATTGAATTGTGATGTGACGTTATGAGAATTGTGAATTTGTTGTATTAAAAATTTAATTGGTGAGTGTATTTATTGATTTTGAATTTTGGTGAACTTTAGGAAAAATTTCCAAAAAGGTTGAATATTATTAGACTAGGAAAAATGCCACTTAGCGAGTAAATTGATGGATGAAAATATAAATAAGAAAATAAATGATATTGGAGAATTTTTCAAAATGACTTTAAAAATTTGGGGATAACTTTAGAATTTTTGAGAAGATATTATTGGAAAATTTAGAGCTAATGGTTATAAAAAGATGAGAGTATGGGACTTAAACATTAGATTCCAAACACATTGATCTACATCTTTACCAAAAATTATAGCCGTCTGAAATCAATTGAGAGAGAGTGAGTGATAAATGTGGGACGAGAATGATGAGAAATTCTGGAAAACTGATGACTGGAGTATTTTCATGTAACTTGCTTTGGTATTTTGAAGATATATTATGTTGTAGTTATCTGAATGGAATGATCTTTGATTTGGAGTAAACTAGAGACATAGGGCTACAAATTATCAAAAGAGATCGAATTTTAATCCTATCCTTAGATATCTAGATTTTGAATTAAATTTGGTTTTAGAACGTTGTTTTAGATTATGAATAGTCTGCAATGTTTGGGCCATAACTTTCATATTTATAAACCGAATTAAATGATTTTAGTGTCATTAAAAACTTAAGAGATAGGAGAACAACTTTCAAGGAGAAAGTATTGTCAAATTGTTTTATTTTCATGGTCAGATTAATCATGTAAAGTAGACTCGAGAGTTACGTTTTGGAAAAATCTGAAAGTGATTCAATGCGATATCACTTATGATTTTAATGGTTTTATTGAGGTATAAACCTAAATATAAATTATACTTAGGTGAGTTTTGAGATAGGATTGATTATATGACAAGGATAATGGAAAAATACCGAGGATTGTCATGAACACACATTGTATATATTTCATCACATACATAGGCATTATTAAAAACTTATAATTGTGCAAGTTGTGATATATGTGTATGTTATTTGATATAAAGGAGCAACAAAACCATCAACCTCCAGACATTGTCAGAATTTTCAGGCATTAACTCTGGGAGTGACTTGCAGTAACCTAGACGTTCTCACTCAATAAATTGTTTTTTATATATATTATGTTTGAATTATGAATGAATGTGATTTGATTGTGTTGATTCTGGACAATGAAGGTCCGATGATTGTAATATATGAATGAGATATTTAAGTGCTACTGGTATGTGAATGTGACGAACTAAATGTTTCATGACATGATTGATTATGAGAGATGCATTCCATACATGAATGCATAATCAGATAATGAGAGTTATGACTTGAGTAGCCATCAAAACGAGCTTAAAGCTCCAATTGCAATTAAGTGCTAAAAGCTCACTATATAAAATAAGCCCTTTATCCTAACAGATAAAGGACAATATAAATGAGTTCGGTATCCACAATGAATACTGGACAGTTTAGGCACTCGGTCAAAACAATGAAAAATTAGAAAAGAGTCACTTAAGCATTTTATATGCATTTTAATAAATATGTTTGATTGATTCAAATGCAAAATTGCCTACTCTTAAGTGAGAATGTGATACGTGCTCATTTATGTAAAATGCGAAGGCCTCATTGAATTCGCAAAACTCAGCAAAATTGTAACGTTGACTTTCAGGATCGAGAGACGATCTTAGCTACGAGAGGCGCGGCCAACAGTTAGTCTTGTACTTTTGGAAACAAAGAGAAATGACTTAAAGGTCGGTCAGCTAGGTTTAGACAGATTAAATAGATTTTTTTTGTATTTCCTCTTTCATGTAACATTTTTTGTATTAGGATTTGATGATGTACACATTCGGATGATCTTGGATAACTACCAATGTAGACATTCATTTTTTTAACAAATTGTTTTAAATTATTTTGTTTTTCCATATGATGATTTATAAGAGAATAAAGAATGATGATGTCATATTAAGTGAATGTCGTAACTAATCGTAGCGTGTCATTATCATAAGTTATGTATTAGAATACCCAATATATACCCTAGGGTAAGGAGGCGCTACAATTACCTACTACGAGCATGCAAAGAGACTTATAAATATCTTAAGTTTACACTTATATTCTAATTGTTTTATTTTGTTATATTTCAATTTAAATTGATGTGTTAATTTTGAAATGAAAATATGTGTATTATAGATAATGTAATGGTATAAATGTCTGGTGTCATATATGACTGTGTTCAGTTATTTTCTTTATTCAACAAGGGGTAAATATCATAAAAATAGAGGAAATTATACTGAAATTTTTATAAATTCTAGTCACTTATAATATCTTATTCTTATGTAGAAAAAGTCTATAGGCATGAGGCCTACACTTGTCAGATCTTTTTACACACTCACACTAAGAGGCATGACGGTGTGACATTCATTAACACCTAATGTAGAGAATTAATGTTTGTAAAATTTATACTTTAATATTAATTCTTAATAATTATTACTTACTAATATAAACATTGTCTTCTAATAGGACCAAATACAAGAAAGCATTCAGTGACAGCCTCAGCATGAACAAGCTGTTGATGAGAGTCAGACATATCTTGATGCAGTGGATGGTAGGGACCGTCATGGAAGGATCTTCTGGTTAGGTTCATTTGCGAACATATGTTATTCGCAATCCTTCACGTCCAATACAACAACATCTAGTAGACGGTTGACAACCAATGAAATCAATGAGCATTTCAACTAAATTACAAATACTTGTTACGTACAATTTAATATTTTTATTATCAATTAAGATAATTTTAACTTTATATCATAAATCAACTTTCTATTTAAACAAATTAAATATATAAACAAATCAAAATATTATGCATAGATAAATTCATAATTATTGAAATTATACATTAACCATAATACGATGAAATAAAATTTAATGTTAGTT
>JANIHY010000008.1:47540461-47550991 GCA_027479065.1 Erythroxylum brevipes
TAATATTGACAGTCGTCGCAAATTTTACTGTTAGGATTTGCTAAACCGTTGGTATACTCACCGATGGGAAATCATAACCGTCGGTACTAACGGAATAACCAATATCGTCTGCAAATATTCCGATAGAAAGAAAACGATCGTAGGTAAATTTACGGATAATCACAGCCAACCGTTTGGTATTTTCATCGATGGTTACATAAAATATTTGTCGGTAAATTTATCTATGGTCGTTTTTACAACGCCTTTGTCTATTGGTAGATTCCGTTGCTAATTTATATTAACAACGAAATCCAAAAAATTTCTGTTGGTAATATCCATTGCCAAATGACATTTTTCTTGTAGTAGTGTATAGAACAAGTAGTTTCCAAGTAGACTTCTTATTTGATGGTTGTTACTGCTTGCTTAGCTCTCTTTTTAGCCTATAATTTTTAAGTTCCTAGCCTTGTACTCTTACTACAACTAATACGATTATTTCTCATTATTAAAAATTAAGATATTTTGTTAGAATGACATACATTAATAGTTCTCGCAAAAGTAAAATAAGAGAAGCGAGAAAGATCAAGAGTAGCCAAGAATAAGATGGAAAAGATTGATTTTTATCAAAAGAAAATATTGTTAAACATTGTTAGTTGAGATTTACAAATTGTAGAAAAATTTACATCAGGAAACCATGAGAATTTATAAGAAGGACTTAAATTTTTTTCATTTGGATAGCTAGTTGAATATACAATTAAGGCCCTTTAGACTATGTGATTGTTGATTTAATTATTTTTATTGGTATTTTATTGGTATTTTTATTTGAAAATGATTAAATTTTTTATTCATTTCAATTGGTTTCACATGTTAAAACATAAATCAATATTAGTATATCATATAATTATTAAATTTTTATCATATGTAAACTTATGGATTGAGTTCAATTTTGAATTTTTTTTAATAATGGGTTGGATTTGAGTTTGAAAATCAAGCCTAGTTTATGATTGTTAAGTATAACTAAATAATTTTAAAATGTTTTATATTAGACCTTAGGATTTAACTTGTGCTGTTATTCTACAATAGAACTAGGAAAAGAAAATTGATGATTTATGTAACGAAAAGACCCATAACTACGGTTTTAAATTTGTTTGAAACTACTTTCCTATTTGTAAGATTTAGCAGATTACAAGATTCCGACTTGTTGTGCATGGAAAGTCATGAGCTTTTTCTATCCAATTCTCACAGTTAGAGTTTTAAATTGAACATTTCGATAACAATTGTAATCATGGTCAATCAATTGGATTGCAATCCAACATATGACCCGAGACAATCTAAAATTTAAGATCTTGCTTATGCATACCCCCTCTTTCTACCAATTCCACCTGATTCAAGGTCAAGATTTTTTCTACAGATTCCATTAACTATAATATGTCCAGCAAAAGTAAAGGTAAAAAAAGGGCCTCATGTACAGGATAGCTTTGTATGTATTTTAAGAAAGCTACGGAGAGTCGAGGCTGGAAAGATGCTAGGCGTTCACTTTCGGTGCGTTTTTCTTTGTAAATCCGTTCTTTTCTTCGTTAAAGCTTTGAACACTTGTTCTTGATCAGGGGACCCCTTTAGTTAGTAGCATAATAGCTTGGTATATAACAAGAATATGTAAATATTTACAAAATATGGTAATCGCCAGATTATAAATGGACACATTGATGCATTGTCTCTGTTGCATGCCAAAGTTCTGATAAGTTAACTTCCCCAGCAAAAGTAGTAATGGCGGCTTTAGACATTATACATCGAGAATGTTCAATGCTTTTCCCAATACATAATGATACATTAAACAAGTAACGAGAATCAAAGCAACCACTCACTACTGTCTCATGCAGTTATGATTTAATCTTTATCTGGGAGTTGTCTCAAGAATATGAAATAGAATTCGACTCAGGAATTAATTTAGTTACATGCAAATAATCTGACCCTAGCCCTAGCCCTAACCCTAACCCTAAATACCACAGGGTGGCCTAAAACTTGAGAATGATCTCACTTCCGTTGCTCTCTTCACCTTATTCTCTAAAAGCAGCCAACCCTCGTCTCTCTGCTCCATTCTCAACGCTCTCAGCCTTCCAGCTACTACTTTCCGATTTGCCATCCTCGATGCTCTCAGAACGCTCCCCGGTGCCTCTTTCATCAGACCCCGGCGACTTATGGTCCTGTGACACTGTACTGTAGGGAAGGAATTGGTGTTGGAGGGTGTGGTGGTGAAGTTGGTGGCGAGAGGGAGGCGGAGGTGCCTGTCCTGCGGCGGTGGCAGCGGCATAGAATTCTTGTGGTACTGATGGTGGAGCACAAAAGTGTGGTGGTGGTGCATGGGAAGCCGGGTGTGCTCCGTAGAGTGTGGTAGTGCCGTTGTGAGCGGCAGCGGCGGTGGCATATTCCGGTGGGACCCAAATGCCACCTAGGACTACCAACTGCGGTGTTGTAGTTCCAGCTGACTGTGGGCTTGGACTAGGTCGCCTAGTGTGAAGCCTATATTTCTGTGTCAGACAAAAAGATTTGTACTTATTATATGTTGGACGTATATGCACCGTGCGATGAAATATGCGTGTTGTGTCAGGTCCAGAAAAAGAGAAGGAAAATTTGTACAAAATTCATGCTTGTCTGACTCTCACCGATGGGAGGAAGAGAGAGGCATTACCTGAAGATGGCTTTTAACTTCATCATTGGTCAAACCGTCAACCTTCATGAGCTCCCTGATTTGCTTTGGGGTAGCCACTGTTTGCATGACCCAAAAAAGTAACCAGTCAAATACTGATACCATATCAGGACAGAAAGATACCAATAATGATCATTTGATGACAGATATCACAATAAGGACAATTCATGAGTTTATATTCTCTTTTCTTTTTAAAATTTTTGAGTTAGTTTTATTACCTTGAGAACCACCTAACATCTGGAGAGCATTCACGAATCTACGGTGCAAGTCAGGTGACCAGCATCTCCTTGCTTTCCTATGAGTTTGTGTGGTAGTAGAATTATTGGTGTTTGTTTGCCCATCTGTTGAATTGAGGACGACTTTTCCTTGATCAGTAATGGGCAACGTTCCATTTGCGGCCTTTCCAGAAAATTCTCTCTTTGGAAACCCATTCTCATGAGTTTCAGAACATTTCTTATCTTCCATATCCCTTTCTCCAGAAGCAAGAGCAAGGGTTGGGCTAGGGCATAAGTTCCTTTCTTTTGAGAACGGGTGGAAGGCTCCATTTCTTTGTTTTGAGTCCAGGGCCAGCTTGGGACTAACATTCAAGCTAATATCAGATTCTTTAGAAGACGTTAATGTGGGCGGGGGTTTGGTCTCATTGCTGGCTTGGCTCCATAGTTGTACTGTGGTCATCCAGTTTGCCTTGTCGGAGATGCTTGAGGCCTTATCTGAGGTTTCGGAGGTCGTGTTTTTCAGAGGTATGAACTCTTCGAGAAGTGATCTTGGTCCTTGGTTTGCCCTATAGGCTTGTAATTGCTGTCTTGAAGTCTCCACAGCTGAGAAGAAAGATAGATATTGTAAGAATATAGGGTTAAATTGTCTACTTGGGGACAAAAGGATCAAAATTTTACAAAATCCACGTAGATAGAAAGAGAATTCAGACTATTAGATATACAGGAAAATGCGTATCGACCTAGGAATCGCAACATGTATCATGAGACATTTAGGAATGTTCAAGTTGGTAGCAGGAAGTATATACCAAACTTCCTTATGGAACTTACAAATGTTCCAATTGTAAGCGAGGATCAAAGCACCCACCCAATCATCCAAAACATTAGTGAGGACGACAAAATACAACAGTGAAAATGATAAATAAATAAAAAAAGATACCATTGCTCAGAAGTTGCATGCAAAGTGGTAACTCGCGTTTGAAAGCATCAATCTTAAGCCTCTCTTCTTCAAGGCGAGAAAGAAAATCTTCAAGCTTTTGCGTCTGATCAGTCTGGTCTCCAAAAGACTTCAATAGCATAGAGTAACTGTGAGGTTTGCAATCCAGGGTTAATTCTGATGGAGATGCCATTTTGAATATCCAAAAATCAAGCAAGAAACTCTATCTATTCGACAGATGATGTCTTGTCGTCAACGTTCATGCTCAAACAGGGAAAGATATGTAGGAACAAGCGATAAGAACAGAGGTGGGTTTAGGTCTCTTGGTTTGTAGTTCAGGGTTTCAAGTGGATTAGAGAGAGAGGGAGAGAGAAACAGTGAGAAAGGTAAAGGGTGTTTTTTGTGAACACAAGGAGGATCGAGGCAGGATAGCCTTCTTTTTAAGAAGCGAGTTCAAGAGGGAATAAAGTTGGTTTTAGGGAAAGAGAAGAAAAGAAAAAGCTTATGTTAAAGAGGGATGGTAACTTCTTGCAAAGAACAAAGGCAGAAAAGGGTAAAAATAAGAAAAGAAAGATAGAGGGAGAGAGATATGTGTCCTCTGAAAGAAGGAATCAAGAGTCTGACAGTGAGAAGGGTCATGTGAGTAGAGCCTGGTTTTGGAACCTTTTATTACTAAAGAGTATTACTCTTTATTGTATTGTAAGAATTCAAATCATCAGTACAAAAGATGATTCTTCTCCTTACTGTTATCCCCTTCTTTTCTTCTTTTTTATCTCTCATCTTTTTGCTTCTTTTCTTTATTTTTTTTAAATTTTTTTTTATGAGCCTCTATGAAATGATTCTCCTGCTTTTAAAACCAATCCCACATTAACGGTATGCAAATATCTGAAAGCTTTCCATGTGAATTCTCATCCCATTCAAACTTTATGATATTTATATGCATCACTTGCTGATGGATTAAGAAGTGTTCTCTCATGAAACCAAGGTAAAGTTTTAACCTTTAAACAAGAGTTTATTATGGATCCAACTCACTGTCAATTATATATGATAAAACTGAGAACGATACATATGCCTATTCTCAGTAATTATAATGTGGTCGTAAGAATATAATTAACGTATTTGATTTATATTCCTCACTTGACAGACGTGATGCATATTTTCCATATTCCAGAATCACTTGTTAATCTTAAATTTTATCTGAAAGTGACTGCCACAAATTTCAGATGCATAATGGATGATGTACATTCTGGGATTCTGTAACAGAGCCTTGCTCATTTATGGGTGAAAAAACTGCATACATACCAGAAAGGATTGTGTTATTGCTACCTTAAAAACCTTTACCCTATCGTGGAAGTCAGGTGATGTAGCATCAAGTCATCTATATACCAAGTAAACAGGCGGAGAAAAAACCTGGAATGCGACGATTTATTACATGTTGCCTGCAATAATTACTGTAGATGACGAAATAATGACAGCCGCTCCAACAGTTATTTATAATTCTGGTTAAGTGTTGGCCATGTTTACGGCAACTAGTAGTACTGAAGGTCGTCCTTACCAAATTATTTGCATCTAATATACTAAATAACGATTCTGACATGATTTAAGTATAGATGGAAAGAAAAAGCTTTGGCAGAAGCATATACCATCCATTTAATTATTTACCACCTCAAGTCTTGTGTGAGGGAGAGCACATATTCAAAAGCATTACCAATCCACTATGCAACTGTCTTTTAGGCTCAAAAAGTTGCATAATAATTGTTCTAAAATTGAGTGCATTCAGAGGGAAAGAAAGGGAATATGTAATCCAGAAATGAAAAATTAATCATAAAAGAATATAACTTCTGCCTCTAAGGAAGGAATATCTTAGTTCCAATTCTACGACTCTAAATTAAGGGAACACAAACCCACAAAGCTTAAAGCCAAAATCCGAATAATAAAGGAGACCTAAGAACCGGGAATCTTCTTCTCTGCTACTAACTTTAATGAAGTGGGTAGGAAGGTAAGAAGATTCTCTTTAAATACACAAGAATTTTCACGGGGTTCGTCAACTTCCATAACCCTTTTAATTCTAGCCAATAACATATTCACAAAATAAGCACATAAACAAAAATCAAAAGACAAAAACCTCTTCGAGTCAGGGTCTCAGGACATAGTGTATCATGATGTATGGGAAAAGTAGGTACCAGGGTAGGAAAATGTCAAGGACTCTCATTGTTTATTCCTATCTTGAGGTGGAATTATCAACATTTCCAGATACAAGACTACTTTTTCTCAACTTTTCGACCACATAACTGTTGAAATTTTAACAGAATTCATGAAAACAAGTAGAATAGTTCAGACTTACAATAGTTATGCCAATGTTCAGTAATGTAAATGAAATTTCTTTACAATGCTTATTATTTCTTTACATTTTCACAGTATGCAGGGAAGGAAGAGCCGATGTATTAGTGGGAAAAGAGGCATGTGTTGATTTTGATATGTGCAAGTTAGAAATAGGGTTTTGTCATCATCCATGCATGGAAGTTGATAAAAGGGAAAAGTCGTTTTCTGGCAGCAGAGACTGCATCGAATACCCTCCTTAATTACCCTAACAAAGAGAGAAAAGTGAAAGATGGGAAGAAAAAGAGATCTCAGGGAGTGTAATGCAGCGCAATAATGATGGGGTTAGTCGCTTTCTAAAAATCGAGTCTTCTAACACAAGACTCCAACTCTTGCCTTTCCGCAAGATTCTATCTTTGCAATTTTCTTTTTCTTTTCTACTTAATCAATTCCTTTCTCACTCGCCCACGATTTACATCTAAACAAAAGAATTTCTCCTTCTCTTCTCACTTTATCTTTAGAAAGGGAAAAAAAAGAACATGCAAGTACTCTACAAGTAAGAGAAAGATAAACACAGACAGGTAGGGAATATTCCCTCCTGGGTTACGCGCCAGACAAAAGGGATATTCACAAGGACGATATGCAGGAATATTTTGACAGGTGTCAACAGTAGAATCTCTCTTTTTCTCTCTCATGTTCTTCCTTTCACGTTAAAGTTGTGAAAGTTCGAGCCCAACCCATTTATCTTAACCAGCGTATAAATAAATATAAAAACTAACGTAGGCTACTCAAGAACAAAAGTTCGTACATGAGAAGGAAAATGTTCGAAATATAAAGACTGAAAATTTGTCTCGTATTAGAAGAAAAAAAAAAACTAATACATAAATTTAGTGGACTATTCTACCTATCATCAATTTGTTTTAGTATGTAACCTCATTTAGATTTGTATGTGGTCTCACTTTCTTTCTCGTGTGAGCTCGTAAGTTTATTGTAAATTCTAACATGGTACCAGAATAGGTTGCTTTTATGTTAGTCATTAACACCTCGAAATAATAGATTATGTCACGTATTAGATCCACAAGTGAGGAGGGTATGTTGAAATATAAAGAATAGAAGTTTGTTTTATATTGAAGAAAGAGAGAAAATAAGACTAACACATTAGTTTACTGAGCTACTCCACCTATCACTAATTAATTTTAAAATGAGACCTAACTTAGATTTATATGTGGTCTAACTTTCCTTCTTACATAGGCCTGTAGGTTTATTGTAAATTTTAACATAAATGTTTTCAACATAGGCTTCTCGGTGTATGTATATAACGTCAATTAGCATAAGCTTTGTAATTAGCATCACTGTTTCTGGAGCCTTTAAATCTTCTGTGCCACCAACATTGTCCCTACTCTATACCACTTCATCTTAGCCACTCATTTATGTGGGTCCAGAAGATCAGATCCCGTTTCTGGATAGCTAGCAGTGTATATATTATAACGTGATATTCTGCAAACCAAAAATCCATGTAACAATTATCTTTATGCGATGTCCTATTTGGGGAAGGAAACGTTTTATCTACGGGAAAGATTTTTCTTTTTCCCTAAAATCTTCAATGTTTGAAGAAGGCAGGCTATCCTGCAACTGTCTATCTTGTACATCTTTTTATTATCCTATCCTATATTGTCACAGTACTCTTTATTACAAGGGACCAACTGTGGACCATTATCCCCTCTTTGGTTTTCCTCAAAATTCTCAATTATGTATTTTTCCGAAAGATGTCTTCATAAATAGTACTGGAAGAATCTAATGGGTATCTTGTAGGACTTCCTCGAGTTTCAATTTTCGAGAAAGTCACCGTAAAACAGACTTATTATAAGTGTAATAAGGGAGGCAGTTAGGCCGACTCCAGCGAATCCAATTTTTCTGTTTAATATTATGGTGTTTTATTATGTTCAATAAATTTTAACTATTTATTTATGTGAGTCTTATGTAGGTCCTGCGTAGACTTCACGTGGGTCCTGTAAAATAAATAGTTGAGATTTCATAAGACAAAATAAGACAGGATAATATTGGACAGAGATTTTTGGTTTGACTCCGGTGGGTAAGCTACTGTCATTGAAGTAAGGAAAAAAAATGAGTATCAACTTTTATACATGAACCCAAATTGACAAAATAAGGTATAATGTAATGATGTACTTTATTATACATGAACCCAAATTGAGAAAAATTTTATTTAATTTTTGATATATTTTCAGATTGTTATACATATTTGACTTTGGAATAAGATTTACTAAGAATTGGATGCTATTTTAAATAGAAATATAGAGCTGAAATCACAATAACTGGATGAGTACAATAAGGGTATGAATTAAGTGCAGTAAGAGACATGATCTATAAGATGACTTAGGGAGAGATCATTTGGCGTTGAAGAAAATTCAAAGAGTAAAATGGCCTGAGCATGGTTGTGCCTCAGGCTGTATGCAAGTTCTATATAAGAGAAATAAGAAGATTCACGATCTTAAAGTACGATCATGTCTAAAATCGTATCTTTTTCTCTAGAAGAAATAAAAAGAGCCATGACTTGGGCCAAAACTATAGCTCAGACCATATTCTAGGACATAAAAAGTATTTTTTTTTGAACAATAAACATACGCTCAGCACATATTATTGAAATCTAATATTAAAATGTCATACAAAAAAAAAAAGAGGGCGTACCCCCCACTCAAAACCAGCCTCAGAAGATCAATTCTAAAGTTGTTTTTCATTGGCCAAATTAAGATATGAATTTATCTGAACAAATGAAGTCAACAATATTAAAATTTTCATTTAGAACTAGCTGTATTATGACTTCTTTGTTTATTATTATTATTATTATTATCGTCATCATTGTCAATATATATTTTTCTATCTTTGGATAGAGAAAACCCTAGTATTTACTCTTGTATGGAATGATTCATTTTGATTTATGAATTATTATATTTTTAACAAGTTATCTTTGACTAATCTTAATGTGAAATTAATTATGCTAGTAAGTAAATTCGATCCAAAGTTAATTGCAAATGCCTTGAAAAAGTCTAATTGTGAATGAACTTCAACTTATATAGAAGGGGTTAATAGGGTGCTAAATATAAATAACCTATATGATCTCTCTATGTTAGGACGAAATCTTATTTTAATGCATTTAAAAGAGTGTTAGCTTGGTAAAGATATATGTTAACAAATTGGAGAACAGATACCTGTAGTTCGAGAAAGTAAAATTTTAATATTTGAGAAATTTTGTCAATCTAAATAATACATCTGCTCTAATTTAATCCAGCCACAAGATTAAGGTTTATACTAGGAAAATTATTTATCTAAGCATTGATTTACAATCAATTTCTCTATTTGATAAATTGTTTTTTGTTTTTTATTTATTATTCTCTTGATTAATGTTTATTTAAAATTTTTATTCACAACTATCAAAATCCTCTATTGAGTATTTTTATGCTAATCAAGATTTTAGCGGTTTCTAGATCTATATCGCTTCCTCGAGAGATTGGCTACTACTTACCATTGTATTACTTGCTAATAATATATGCACTTACCTTAGTTATGGGTAATAGATTTGAAATAGGAAAGATTTAAATAGAGATAAAGTTTTTTGCACTATTTCTTAGGAAGTAAGTGGTTTTCCAAAGATTTAATAATTATTTTTCTAGTCTTATCTATTTCTTCTCTTTTTGTTAATATTTCTTTCTAAATCTTGATTTATTTTTCTTTGTACTTATTTCACTTTAATTTCAGTGGTGTACTTGGTGTTTGAAAAAAGCCAATATTATGTTTTCCTTGAATAAGACCTAATTTTCAATAAGTATGCTTCATCGAAATCAAAGAGAACATACTAAATAGGAAACATGAAATGCAACAAATATATAGCCACTACAATAAAGTTAACCTTTGGCTACGGAAAAAAACATAGTTAAAGGTACTAAAATCGTCACTAATAGGAATTGGTGATGATTTAGTTTCTTTGGGCAAAACATCACCAATCAAAACTATAAACAAGTTTTGTGCTAATCATTGCTAATGCATTTGGCTACATTTTTGTGCTAACTGTTGCCAATACATTTGGCTATGCTTTTTTGTCATAGCTAAAAATTATTAGCTACATTTCTAAAACCGTGGCTAGAGGTTTTTAGCTATATTTCCACAAACGAGCCAAATGTTTTTAAATATGTTTCTAAAGATGTAGGCAAAATTTTTTGGTCATTTTGTTCATTTTTTTAACTATGTTTTGTAAAAAGTAGTAAAAAATTTTATCTACGTTTTAACAAAATGTTATACCATGTTGGAATAAATTATTTTTACATTTTTAATCTAATTTATTGTATATAATATTTCGATATATT
>JANIHY010000008.1:47803164-47819256 GCA_027479065.1 Erythroxylum brevipes
TTCATGAGTGCAACTTTTATGTGTGAATATGGGAAAAAGGTGTTAATGCTTTATATTCGTCTGATAATTGTTATATGATGATATTGAATCTGTAATTGACTGAAATTGTGAGTGATTTGGATATGCATGAGTTGAGTGAACCATCGATAATGGTTTCTTACTGAGTTCGCAAACTCACTCAACATTGCAAATATTTTCCAGGAATTAAAGAGTACCCCGTTAGACAAACAGGAGTATGACTACTGTACGCAGGTCAGAGTAAAGGGTCGGGATCAGTGCACGTCTATATCCGTGTTATTCTGTTTTTGCATAAGACTCGTATTTCTAAAATTTCTGCAATCTAGTACTATGATTGTAGTGGGCCCAATTAATAAATATTGTGTTGTAATGTGATTAAATACTGTTGAAAGTTTTATGACTGATATTATGTTTTGATCGAACTGTTTTCGTATCATGGGCCCAAATTGTTTACTGATGTACGCGCACTCGATTGCTTTCAAAAAGAAAAAAATAGCTTTCTGAGTATTTGAACTGTTTTGACTGCTCTAGCATAACACCCTCGTGAGGCACGGGCTCGAATATCACCCATAATATCGGGTTCGGGTCTTGCGGGAGTGGGATGCTACATTTAGGATAACCTAGTTAGAGCTGATGTATTTTTCCTGTTTATATAGCATTTTGTACTAGGTTTTGGAGTGATGTATAGACAGTAAACAATGACAGATGTATAAACCTCTGATTTTGATGAAATGAAATGAGGAAAATTTTAGTTTTAAAAAGTTGTTATTTTGTACTGATGTTTTATTATTTTGATGCCATGTGAAATTCAGTAGCGATTGTTCGTAGTTTGCCCTTATCGTAGGATATGTACTGGAATAACTTGCGGGCGTCCCGGTGTGTAACCTGCGGTAAGGAGGCGCTACATTCAAATTACTTGATTTTTGAACCAACAAACTTGTAACACATTGTTCTTCATCTCCACCAAAAATTATCATCATATAAAATCATTAGGACGAGATTGATTGATGAATTTAGGATGAAATTGATGAGGAGTTCTGGAATTTCTTGACTGGAGTGTTTTCACTAAACATGCTTCGGTTTTTTAGCCATAACTTATTATGTACTTATCCAAATGGAATGATTCTTAATTTAGAGTAAACTAGAAACATAATGCTACAAATTGTATAAAAAATCAAATTTTAATTCTATCTTTATAATTCCAGAATTTGAATTGAAGATGAGTACAGAGTACTATTTCAGTTTAAGAATAGTCTGAAATATTCAGAGTGTAACTTTCGGAATACTAAATCAAATTGTATGATCTTGATGTCATTGAAACTTAAGAAATAGGAGAACAACTTTTCATAAGAAAGTGTTGTCAAATTACTTCATTTAGTTTGTCAGAATGACCATGAAAAATAAACCTGAAGGTTTGGAATTTTGGAGAATTTATAAGAAAGAATGGGAGTGTGGATATTATATCATCTTATAATGTTAGAATAACAATAGTGAATGAATTGTTGATAATAAAGTACCAAAGACATGTGTATAATGGAAATGAAGGAGGTTCATATGATTGTAGTTGTGATTCAAAGGAAATGAGTAATGGGTATCAAGTTAAAGTGAATGAGAATTTGATATTATGAGAGCAAATAATGCTATAAATGAAATGACTAGTAATTGAGTTATAAAATGAAAATGTGGATAAGATGTGAAATTTGATAATATACCCGAGATTGTCATTGAGCATGCATTGTACATATTCCATATACACATTTGTGCATAAAGGAATACTTATACGTTGTGCAATTATTAATGTGTGTACATCATGTGTATTGCATAAATTTGATGTGCAGGATAAATGTTCACATCCAAACATTTCTAAATCATGGAAGCTAATGTTAATCTAGAGCATACTGTGAGTTGACCTAGATGGTCTTACTTCTCTAATTGTTTTGTTTATGTATTATGAATTGAATGATTATAAAATGTGATTGTGATTGTTTTGATTTTGAACATTGAATTTCTGAGGAGTTTGATACGTGTGAAAATCCTTGAATTTGAATTGGACTGAATAAATGATTCTCAATTTTAATGTTGAATGTCGGACCAAGGTATGATGACAAATGTGAACAAGAATGTGATAGTGAATATGATTGTATAACATTAAGCACTTTTGATTGACTGAATAAATGTGATGCATTCCATTACATGAATACATCAAAGATAAAGACTATTGTGAGTGGAGTTGCCAGTATAAAGAGCTTAAATCTCATAATGTGATAAAAGCCTCTGGCTCAATTTAGAATGTACCCAGTATCCATTAAGGGATATGAGACATTATTTGATAGAGCTCGGTATCCACAAGAGATATGGGTCAACCCAGTATCCACAAGGGATATAGGCCAGTAAAAGGCACTTTATCATACCAATAACAATTAGAAGCGAGTCCTATGAGTATTGTATATAACATTGACATGTATGTTTTGAATGACTAAAATGAACTGTATGACTACTCTAAATGTGAAATAAGAAATAAGTGATCAAAGTAATCGTGATGCTATTTGATTATTAGTGAAATGATGTGACTTACATGATTTCATGAACAATGTGTGTTATGTAATATGAATGAGCCATCGAGGATGGTCCACTTCTTGATTTTGCAAAGCTTACCTAAAAGTTGCAATATTTTTCAAGCTCAGAAGAGTTACCCCATCAGACAAATGGGAGTATAACCACTGCAAGTGTTTTGTATTTGTAACGACATTATGATTGTAAGTGTTTTATATCTCTAATGGGCCCTAGTGATTAATAAAATTATGATGATTTGAAAAATGATGGTAACACTTGTGAATGAAAATGTTTAAGGAAAAAAAAGTGGGCCCGATTTGATTATTATTTTCCTAATATGCGTATGATAAATTTGAAAAAAATTGTACTAAGTTTTGAGTATTTGACTGTTTTAGCATGCTGTCCTTGCAGAGCACATACTCGGACATCACTCAGGATGTCGAATATTTGTCTTGCGAGAGTGGAGTGCTACATTCCTTCTATTGTTTCTCCATTTATATCTGAGACAGATGAACCGTTGAGCTCTATACAGGATGTGAAAGTAGATGACTCAAATGTCACTTTCCAGTCTACGGGGAGAAGGAAATCTAAAAGGGCCAAGGGGAAAGGCCCTACTAGTATCTCTATTTAATATGTCAATATTAGCTTGGAATGTTAGAGGAATAAACTACCCTTCTAAGCTTCTCGCCTTAAGGGATATTGTTTGGAGATAAAAATCTTTGGTTGTAGGGTTGCTTGAAGCTAAAATCTAGTTTAAGAACCTTGCTAAGTTACAAATTTTGGGCTCCTAATGGAAGCTCCTTTCCGATCATGGCCAACATGCTTATGGACGTATCATTTTCTGTTATAATTCTGATATGTAATAAAGGTGGATCTGCAGGAAGCAACTAAACAGGCCATGCACTTTCACTTATTATTCATACAAGGGAACATCGAGATGAATGTCTCTTTTGTTTACGCCAGTAACTTTGAATTCTAAGGGAGAGACCTCTGGAATAATTTCCGACATCTCAGTAGTTTTATCAGCAAATTATGTTTGATCTGTGGTGATTTCAACTCCACACTTTATGCCTTCGAAGCTCAGGCCATATCAACCTCAGCAATTTCTTTACTAAATTTCGTGACCACGTGGCTTATCTTTGTGTAACAGACCTTAAATTTGTTCAACATTCCTTCACTTGGTCAAATAAACAAAAGTCATCTTGGTTCATTAGAAAAAAGTTTGATCATGCTCTCATTAATGACCAATGGCTTCACACTTTTCCCAATAGTTTTGCCAAATTCATAGACCCTCTATGTTTTGATCACACTCCCAATACTTTGTACAGCATCACCCATTTTGCCTTAACAATTTTCTTGTTAGAGATCCAATTTTTGCAGTGGCTTGTAGGAAAGGAGTCAACCTTTGGGTTGTTGGCACCAAATAGTTCTGCTGTCCCTGGAAATTACAGTTTACAAAAAATGAAATGAAGCTGCTGAATTCTTCCAAGGGACCTACTGCCAATGCCACAATCTCCACCAGAGCCGAATTAGTCCAGCTGCAGTCTATGCTTGCGTCACAACCTGATGATCAACTATTGATTGATAAAAAGAAGATTGCTCTCTTAAATTTCTTGCATGTAGTGAGCAATCACTCCTCATTTCTTCAACAGAGAGCCCGTATCCATTGGTTACAAGATGGGGACAGCTGCTCCAAATTTCTTTTCCAATTCAATCTTAGCCAGAAAAAATCACAACAAGATCTTCTCTATTACCTCTCAAGATGGTGTATGATTCCAACATCCCCTGAATATTTGAAAGGAAGAAGTAAAATTTTTCTCTGTTCTTCTTGACACTTGGAGTTCCTCAACTGTTTCACTCTCTGTTATGCGTTAGCTTAATCTGCAACAAATCTCTCTTATTGATTTTGATCTTCTAAGGAAACCAATTACGGGAACGTAACTTAAGTCTCCTCAATTACTTTACCTTGGTCTCCGTGTGTCGACTAGGAGGCTAAATAACTCCGAATGTCATCCTCTCCTTGAAAATATTCAGAAGGAAGTCTAGTCTTGGGTGAACAAATCCCTATCTTATGCAGGAAAGCTGCATCTTCTTCAATCCGACCTCACCTCCTTATATGATCATTGGAGTTCCCATATCTTCTTATCTCAAGGCATCATCAAATTGATTGAACGAATTCTCGTAACTTTCTTATAGAGTCACCCGAATGGTGACCCTGGAGTAGCAAAAGTTAGTTGGTCTGATCTTCGTTATTCGAAAGATGAAGGTGGTCCAACATTTTATCTATCAAAACCGCGAAACATGCTTTGATTCTCAAGAGGTTATGGTGGATTTTGGAGGACAAAAGCACTCTTTAGATCAAATGGTTGCATTCTTACTTCCTTAAAGGCCTTTGTCTATGGCACATCAAGCCACAAGCTTCTCACTCCGATTTCCTCACTCAGCTTCTGAAATTACAGGATGCAGTTCAACAAGAGGTCTCTTGTCAGATAGGTAATGGAAGATTGGTCTCCCTCTGGTATGATGATTGGCCAGGCCGAGGTCCACTGATTCACTCTCCTCAGCACTTGCGTATCTCCTCTTTATACTCTCGGCATATGAGGCTCTGCTCATTCATTGATGGAAACTTCTGGAATTTTCCACGCAGTTTGCAACACCTCCAACCTAGATATTCCCTTGATATACACTATCGCCACATTTTTTCTAGAGGGATATTCCACTCAAGAATCTTACCAACAAAAGCCATGGTTAATTTTTTACGCGGACTTCAAGAACCTCATTCATCTTCTGGTTGGCCGTAGCTGCAGATATAAGTTATCCACCACTAATCGGCTGCCTTACTTGCATGTGGATAAATCTTGTTCAATGTGCTCAATGGATGATGAATCACGAAACTATCTTCTATTCGAATGCCCCTTTAACAGCTCCGTTTGGGATTACGTTATTGCTAAAACTTCTTTGTCTGATCTGGGTGTCTCTCTCGTAGACATTTTACATAGAATCTCCACTCAAAACGCTTGTTCGACATCGGATCTTCATATTCGTATCCTTGTACTGGGCACTTGTATTTACATGTTTTCGAGGGAATGCAACCTGAGACAGTACAGTTTGCTAATACAGTTTCCTCCAAGGAAGTTTTGATATCCATGATCATCTCTGAAGTCCAGAACCTTCATTTGACTTGTAGTCCACTGCATCTTTAGTTTAACTTTCTTGCAAGTCTTTGGTATTTTTAATCCTTTGCCATCAGCAGTGAGGTAGATGAGGGTCCTCCCTCATGCTTTAATTAATTAATTCCATTTCTTTTTTCAAAAAGGAAAAAAAAGATGTTCAATTATATAAGACTTAAAAGTACTGATTATAGTTTTTGGTTTTTTGAAACGAAAGTGAAAGCTTGTAGGAATTTGTAGATAGTAATTAGGACGAAAGAATTGAATGATCTACAAGCAGTTGAGGTCATTCCACAGAAAAGGCAGTCGCAGTCCCCGACCAGAAAGTGTTTTCGGTGCACTAAAGCCAGGGAGAACTGTGCTTTCCCCCCAACAAAGAACCTGACCTAACGAGGCCTGAAATTTTGGTTATACTTTGCTACAAATCGATTATATAAACCAAATGTGGGGAAGCGTGTATTTATTTTAGACTATAAAGTAGAAAATTTTATTCGTAGCAATTATTTCACCAATAAAGTAGAGAGGCGCGAAAGCAAACGGTGATTGAGGAGGCAAGTGGCAATTGGGGGGGGATGGGACCCATTATACAACAAAACAATGACAGCATAAAATCTGTCGGAAGGGAAGGCCAGGCTGTTCTCCACAGTGGCTAGGCTACTTCCTAAATGGACAGTCAACCCCCCAACTGCAAATGCGGCAGGAGACTTGTTAATGATTTCGATAAAAATTAAGGGCCCCTACTGCCTACAGCTCGAGGGTCATCCCGCAACAAAAACGCCCTAGAGTTGGTGGTAAGAGTATACTACTCGTTCCAGTAAGCAAAAGTGACTCTAAATTAAAATTATCAATTTAGAGTCACTTTTCATGACATGACATTGTTAAATTCGGACATCGTCTTTATTGGCCGCTTTATAGTTTATAATGCCTACGAAAGGAACAAAAGCCGACTCCTACATAAACAGACATAAAAATAATAATAGTAATAATTTTATATGTAGGAACTAGGAAGGAGACAGGGAGAATGGTCAACTCCACTTAAATGGTCAATTCCAATCAGTTCATGAAAATGCCCCCAAAATCAATCCAGCAATCCTAAATTTCCCCACCTTTAAAAATCGCCTTGCAAGTTGCAAACTTGATAAACAAAATATCAAACACGAAAAAAATTTAATAAACGTCAAATAATTGAATAAAGAAAAAGAACACATTGACCACTATATCCCCCAATCTCAAAAGACTGCACTGTAAAACTGGTTACTTACGCTCCCCGTGCTTGCTTTGAGCTGTACTCAACGACTAACCACCACCTCTTTGTTTAATTATTTTATTTGCAATTCTCGTCCATTCTCTTTGTTGCAATGAGGACATCTAGGGTGTAACTGAACTAGGTGGGGTCCTGGACTCGGGAGGAGGCGTATGACCGTCTGATCCTTTAGATGGATCATCCGACGACTGGCGTAACCCATCATCCGTCTCTCCTCCTCTGCTGATATCATCAATCATTCTCACAACCTCCGCCATGGCTGGTCTTTGATCAGGCACCGTTGACACACACGTCATAGCTATTTGCAACAACTGGACCATCTCTTCCTCAATGTTATGGTGCCTCATCAACTCCACATCGAATACCTCAGCCGTCCACTCCTCGCGAACCACCGACTGAACCCACCTAGGAAGGTCAATGCCTTGCTCACCCAATGATGCCTGATTTGGTGCTTTCCCTGTCAAGAGTTCTAACAGCAATACCCCAAAACTGTAAACGTCGGATTTGAATGTGGCCTTGCGGTTCTCCACAATTTCCGGAGCTCGATATCCGGCCACACGGCTGGCCGGCATGGAGTTCCCAAAGAGCGGGTTCAGACCAAAGTCGGACAAGGCTGCGTCATGGTCAGGGCGGAGAAGGACATTGGAGGATTTAATGTTGCCATGCACCACTTTGCCTACAAGATGGAGGTGGGCTAGCCCTCTCGCCGCACTTGCCGCTATTCTAATCCGCTTGTCCCAATCCAGCGGTGTGTGGCCTGATCCCCTACTACCTATGATCCATTATTACAGTGTTAACTCAATTCCTACCTTAAACATATGATTTTGGGTATCAAATTTCACGAGCATAAAAAGGAAAATACATTTCATGCCAAGTCGCCAAACCCTGAGACGAACTTAAATGGTCTACAGTGAAAATAAAATTTATTTAGGAAAAATATGGGAAAGCATGCACGGGCCATATATATGAGCGATCAATAGGATCCTTTAAATGAATGGTCAACAACAAACTTAAAAGATAAATTGTGGGAGTCCACTGGCCTTAACAGAGCTTTTGCAGGTTAGTGAAACACAGCTCATGAAGAATACACTGAACTCAAAAAAGGTTCCTACTCTTAGGGTAAAATGAAAGCAAATTTACTCTTCTTTTTACAGTCTCGAAACACAATGATGACATCAACTAAGTAGGTGATGGTGCAAATGATAGGGTTTGAGTAAAAGTAGAGAGAGAGCGAAACAATTAAGAAAAGAAAGGAATACCGGACAGCCACAGCCAGAGCCACATCCAGTTTGGCGTGGCTGCCACTCTAAGGATGTTCAGCAGATTACATATAAGCAAATTTCCCTGTATTATTATTGATCAACCTATCTATCCAAAAATGAATCTGCTTGTATTATTATATGATGATGCTACATTGTTTACAAGTGAAACTAACTATAATAATAAGAATGAGAGAAACCGGAATGCAGACACCAACGAATTAGGCCAAGTATGCTAGAACATGGTTGATTATAAACAATTTGGAAATTGAGAAATTAATTTAAGCAGATGAAGATTGGGAAAAAAGCTAAAAAGAAACGAGAAATGAAGGACTCAAAAACCTTACCGTGAAGAATAGCAGACAAGCTACCGGCAGCCATGAAATCGTATACGAGCAATTTCTCATCCTTGGAATAGTAAAAAGCTCTCAAAGCAACCACATTGTCATGCTTAATCTTTCCCAAAACCTCCATTTGCATCTCAAACTCACGCTTCGTCACCACAACATCCTTGAGCCTCTTAACCACCACGGTGGTGCCTTCCTCAAGCACCGCCTTGTAAGATGTCCCAACGCTTCCTTTACCCAAGACCTCTGCAGATGCCCTAAGCAAATCTTCCAAATCAAAGCTATAAACCCCTCCTTCGAAGAACACAAGCTTGTTCCTTTCCGCCTCCGCAGACCCCCCTGTAATATCGTCCTTCGAAGACGACGTCCCTGCCTCCGCCTGCGCCGACCTTGTTCCGACGGGCGGTTTCGGAGGCTTTGCCGGCTGTCGGCGACGTTTTCTCCTCAAACACAACAGTAACAGTAGTAGAAGTAGCAGAGCTGCTAAAGCTGAGCCAACTGCAATCAAAACAATGGCGGTTGTTGAAAGCTTCTTGGATTTCTTATGGCTAGGGATCGCTGGTGGAAACTCTGACGGTGATGGGGCTGGAGACGGGAAAAATGGACTGCACGGGGGCAATGGTCCGCCACAGAGCGCGATGTTCCCGGCGAATGAGGACGCCGGGAACTTGCCTAGAACCTTGGGGATAGACCCGTTTAGATTGTTGTCGGAGACATTGAAGCTGTTCAAATTAGGAGGGTCTAGACTTGGCAAATCACCAGAGAAATGATTCTTCTGTAGAAAAAGACGAGTCAATCGGGTCAAATTGTTAACAGAGAACGGGATAGAGCCAGTGAAATTGTTGGAGGAAAGATCAAGACGGCTTAAACGAGTTAACCGAGTCACAGTCGGAGGGAAGTTGCCAGAGAGCTTGTTGTCTTGGAGGAAGAGGCTACGGAGAAGCGTTAGGTTGGAGAAATCGGAGGGGATTTCCCCGAACAGACGGTTGGAACGGAGACTCAGAACACGGAGCTGGGAGAGCCTGCCTAGGGTGTTGGCCGGAATAGGTCCGACGAGGCCAACTCCAGGAAGGCGGAGAATGACAACAGAGGAGTTGGTTGAATCGCAAGTGACGCCAACCCAGGAACAAGCTGACTGAGATGAGTTCCATTGAAGGCGATTAGAGTGAGGGAGTTGAGAGAGGAAGGCAAGAAGGGCTTGCTTGTCTTGTACGGGCTCTGATCGAACTCCAACAACATTATTGTCGAGACCCACTACTAACACAAGCAGAAGAAGAAGCTTAACAAAGAAATCAAAGGGGAGACCCATTAAGCAAGGCAACAGATATTTAGACTTTTTAATTTCTAAAGGGTGATATTGTTTGTGATGGGAGGCTTCTGACGCCTGTTTCCACAAAAAACAGAGTCCCCCGTAGCCATAAGAGAGACAGAAAATAAGGAGTAACAGTACGAGTGTTGTTATAGAAGGACTGAGGGGGTGGGGAGTTTTGTCGAAGAGTATCACGAGGACACAAAAGCAACAAAAAGCTGAGAGAGAGAGGAAGAGAGAGACGCACACACCAGTAGGCAGAGTAGCAAACGTTTTTTTTCACTGCGTTTGGTTTTTATTGTTTCGGAAATAGTTTTAACCTTTTAAGGGCATTGGCGGATAAGGCGCGTGGTGTTGGTCATTGGAAAACGGTGGGCCTCATTCGTATCTGCTTTTAGTAAAGTCGAAGAGACGTTAGAGAATTGATTAAGAAACGCTTCTTCTACATAGCGCGTGAGATAATGCTGTGGTAGTGAAACGGATCCGACCCATGAACGCGAGGCTACGACAGAGTCCAATACGGTAAGTTCTTAAAAAATGTGCAACCAGAAAGGGGCATTATATGATGTGGGATATTGTTTCCTCCTCTCATTTGCAGACAGGCATGATGCAGGCTAGGAGTTAATCAAATGGACCCAGGTAAGGTGGCCTGATAAGTCTCTCATCGATAGATGGTTAAGGACCGGTCGGTGTGAGCGAGAATTAATTTAAAAGTGATTGACTTAACGACGCTTGCTCATAAATTAAGATCCTCCTAAAGTAAATATAAAAAAAAAGGAATTTTCTTGACTGTTGAAATGTGGATATCATCAACCAGTGTGGGCAATTATTTGCAGGTGGCAAAAAGGCATACTCTCTCTTCATCAGTTTTATGATATGTGTATGTGTGGGCAATTCCTTGCACGTGGCAAAAGGGCATACTGTCACACAGGTGGCAAGCGGCAACATTGGTGGAGCTGTGGAGTGAGTGACTTTGTCTAGTTGGCTCTCCATTTGGCGTTAACTTTTTTAATTACCTTTTGAGTTGTATTTTTTATGTTTTGTTTTATGGGTTGTATACTGATCACATGGGAACCAAGTCTCATGATTGGTGATTCCTCGCTGCCTTCTGTGGTAAACATTTTGCCTCTCATTTTTGTTTTTGACGTACAAAGTAACGTGAAGCGCGGAGAGTCGTACTATTCATGGGTCCTGCACAAAGGGGACTAGTAATAGTGCAACTGGATTTTGACCTCTCATGCCTCCTTTTCCTCAATTTCAAGTCTACAATTTTTAGGGAAAATAACGTTTTTTTAAAAAAATTAATTGCTAATCTTATTTCAGTAGCTATTTAATGAAAGTTCTTATTCAATGATGTAATTTAAAATAAAGAACGACCCGATTCCGCCATTAATTTGAATGAAATAACGTTCAATGTGATTGATATCGTACTTATCTCTTCAAACTTGTAGGGTTACTTTCAGAGGATGCATAGTCAAAACAAAATGATCAAAAAAGTCCAACATCTGCACTTGGTAGTTGACAGATGACAATTAAGCCCGCTGCCATGGCTTAAATACATAAACATTAGGTTTCAATTATCCGGATTTCGGTTTCATTCTTTGCCTACCGAAAGAGGATAGGCAAGTCAAAACCGAAAAGCATATTTACCTTGCTTGGTCTCGTAAGGGTGTCTCCTTCCACGTTTGAAATTGAAAAAGTTTCCTGAATTCTGGTGGACTTTGTGACCATCTGGTTTACAATTAGTATTGTTGTTGAAAAGTGAGAATAGAATAAACAAAAAACTTCAATAACATTTCAAGTTTCAATCATACAAAGCAGAGATTAAAAAAGTTAGATATTGTATTACTGATAATGAAGGCACTACCCAGTGCAAGAATCATTTAAAATTTTTATAACTTAGATAGTTAAATACTTCTTTAGAATTTAAACTCGATAGAAGGGAAGTACTCTTAGTCTCTTTTTATATTAAGTATACCCTTAACTTTGAACTGTATTCAATGTCGTTCTTAACATTTTATAGTCCTTGGGCGAAGTAAAATAAAAAGGCCCTAATAAATAGACACTACACAAATATATAAATTTTAAATATGTAGCAATTGAACAACAATATTAGATTGCAAATCACTAAGAAAATTGTACTAAAAAACATACAGATGATCATGATTTATGAAAAACAATTTCTTCGTGTATTTCTAGATGCAAAATTATTAATAATATTATCAAAATCAATATTATCCAATATATCATTCCCGATACATAAAATAGTTAAATCGTTTAATTTTTTTATGACATTGATGACCTCAAGTATGTTTTCAATAATTTTAACTTTTAAAAAAATTTCTTAGCTAATGTTATAGTTATAGGTATAGTCAATAGAATTCAATGAGTAATTGAAACATTTGAATAACAATCTGTAGCTTTAAATTTTCTGAAATTTCAACTAATGATATTGACTAATTTGACAAAGTCATTTGCAACACTTTTAATTCAGAAAAAGATAATCTATGTAACACCCACATATCCCCTGGAAAGATATGCAGTTGCCACACAAAATAGTACTGAAACAATCTCAAACATGCTAAAGCATTTCCAGAAACTCAAGTAACATACATTTCATTTCATAGGTTAGGTCATATTAATATTATAACATAAACATGGTACTTATCACATACAAGCCTTAAAATCCAAATCCAACATGTGTTAAAATTATTACAAACCATAAAACAAAATACAAATTCTAATATGTCTCATTACATTAAATACAACTCAAAAATAAACTGAACATTTCTGAAAAAAAAAAACACAATCTCCTTAGCCACTGTAGTTGTCTTTGCTCAGTATTTAAACTTTCTTATCAGAACCTACACAGAGGCAAAACCACCGTACTAAGCATAAAGATTAGTGGAGAAATAACTAAACAAGATATAATTTAGCTACCGTTCTAACAATCGTCTAACATTCACATATATAGAATAAGATCACATCTCAAACAATATTTAATTGTTCATATAAAGCGCAATCCAAAGAATATGTGTCTTATAATAGGATGTATTGGCTTTAGAGCAAAACTTACAAGTATCAGAAGAAAATAACATAATATTAGAACATAACTTTAAAGTACCAGAATAAAACTTGACTGTATCAAAATATTATCTGATTATATCAAAACATAACTTAGTTATTTCATAACAGAGCTTAATTATATCATAACTGAGCATGTAACAGAATACAAAACAAGTTAACTTGCTAATCCTTTTTATAGAAGTGGGTAACAGGATTAGAACAAAAGATACCTAAGTTTGGTATCTGAAACAGAAGAAGACACAGAAGTGTCTAAAATCATAAGATACCAGAGGCATAGAAGACACCGAAGTGTCAGTCATGGAAGACACCTTAGTATCTGGTTACAAAAGACACCTTAGTGTTTAGTTACAGAAGCAATTGCAGGCCCTTTTAGGAATACCTATTTATCCACGACTAGGACTTGGTAGTTTTAAAATAAACATTTCATATTTCAAAATCACATGCAAAAAATGTAGTACAAAACATGTCTTTATTCCATTTTTTTTCTCAAATTGAATATAATCTTTCATATCCAACAACTTAACATACCTCATGAACATAAACATTTACAATAATGTACCAGTAAATGCATTATGTGTTTACACATTACATATAATTACAAAAATTCCCAATTCATAAACAATCATATTCAATTCACATCACATAAATCCTTTGAAACACTTTTGTGTTCATAAGAACACATTCATCCTTAAACATACCATCCATTTCAATATTAGACACATTATTTACTAACCACACATTCCTTAAGTAATTACCTCAAATTAAAAATCCATAACTAAATTAACTTTTACTCAATTAATCTATCCTCAATTTAAGCTCATTTCACATCTTAAACAAATCTAATTAAGTCCCAATGTACCAAATAAAAAGACCTAACCTTATATAGTTTAACAATTGCACAAAACCAAGTTTTTCACCTTCCTAACCATTTTCCACGATCATAGGTATGTGCCTTAAAAATCCCATAATCGTGGGATGAGTGAATTGAAGGTTCACTCACCCATAACCTTTAGTTTGTTTCCAAAACTTAACTTCTTTATTTCCATTTGACACACCTTCACTGACATCCATCAATTTCAGTTCAATTTTACCTTATTCATGCTTTAATATCTCATCAAATCCATTTCCAAACCAATTCAAAAATCATTCATGAAGCATTTCTCAATCCATGATCTTTCAAGTATCAACATCCAAAGCAAAAGCTATCAAACAAGTATCATGTTCTAGATCTCAATTCATCATCAATTTAATACATATTCTATCAAATTCAAGCATGAAATAATTCATATTATAGCATGCAATCAATTTTAGCATTCCCTTTCCTTCTTAACTTCGAATTTTAACTCCAAAGAACCAGCTATTCCTACCATACCAAGCAATCAACACACATCTAAGATCAAGGTGCACATTTCAGCACTAACAACACAATAGCACAAAAAATAACATAACCTACTTCTTGATACAGTAACTTACAAAGACTCCAAGTGAAGATGATACAAAATCAAGAAAAACATTCCAGAAGTTGACAGGGAGTGAGAGGTTTCGGTGGTGAGAGTAGTGAGAAGGCAGCAGAAACACCAAATGAGCTGGAGTGATTCAGCTCTTGCTTTGTAAGGTGTCCTAACTTTGAAAGGACACATGTCCTTCCACGGGGTGACCTACATTGCAAACGTAGGAGTGAGCCAATTGTCTTCTTATCATGTTTCCAAATGCCACAACTCAATTAGGATGCTTGTCACTTAACTAATACTGCCAAATGTCAATGTATTAGCTATGCCAAATGTCGTTAACTTATAGACTTAAGTCATTCTAATTTTTTGTGAATCAACTTGACTTGCTACTTGATAATTTTCCTAGTCCAAATGTACATTTTAACACCTCAATTCTCTAATGGTATCAATTAATTCCTAATCACTAAATATAATCCATTAGACCAAAATTCTAGACATATGAAATTCACATTAAAATCATAGCACAATTTTAACACCTATAACACATGCACTTTCATGAACATGTAACATTTCAACTAGGGAATAATTTGGGGCCTCACAATTCTCTCCTCCTTAAAAGAATTTCATCCTCAAAATTCATACTTGATGAGAATAGTTGAAGATACTGAGCTCTCATGATCTCTTCTGGCTCCCATGTTGCTTCCTCGAGTCCATAATGTTGCCAGGAGAAATTTGCTTGTTTCGGAGTTATCGGACTTCTCTGGCTAAAATAGACACAGGCCTTTCTTCATAAGACAAATCTAGTTGTACTTCAATTTCTTAGACGAGCATCTTAGGTGTGTCATCAAACCGATATCTTCACAACATAGAAATATGAAGCACATCATGTAACTTGACCAATTCTTCAGGAAGAGCTAATTGATAAGCCACTGATCTAACTCTTTTAAGAATCTCATAAGGACCAACATATCGTGGGTTGAGCTTACCTTTCTTCCCAAATCGAAGTATGAATTTCCATGGTGATACTTTCAAGAATACCTTATCTCCTACCTGATACTCAATGTCTTTCCTTTTCGAATCAGCAAAGGATTTATGTCTATTACTGGTGGCTTTCAATCTTTGTTGGATAACTTGAACTTTGCCTTCAGTATCTTTCATAATATCAGGCCCGGTCATCTTGTTCTCACTTAATTCAATCCAACAAACCAGAGTCCTACACTTCTTACCATATAGGGCTTTATAAGGCGCCATGCCAATACTAGTCTAATAACTTTTGTTGTAAGTAAACTCCATCAAAGAAAGATAGTTATCCCAATTTCTAGAGAATTCTAACACCTAACCCTGAAGCATATCTTCCAGTATTTGAATCACCCGCTCATATTATCCATTTTTCTAGGGATGGAAAGCGATATTGAACTTAACTTGAGTACCTAAACGCTATTGCAGACTTTTCCATAATCTCGAAGTAAATTAATGATCAAGATAAAAAAATAATAGATAGTGGCACCCTATGCAACCTCATTATCTCATTCACATATATATCTGCAAGTCTATCCAAATAATAATAATAACGAATAGGTAGAAAGTGAGCAGACTTGGTGAACTTATATACAATAACCCATACAGCATCATGC
>JANIHY010000008.1:47976365-47987701 GCA_027479065.1 Erythroxylum brevipes
AGAAAGCTATGACAATCCTCTACAACTTTCAGTAATACCAATTTCTCAAAATCGCTCTCCTTTATCCTAGAAAAATTACCAAAGATTCAGGTCCTCAAGATGGGACCAGAGTTCGGGTACTGTTCATCCAGCATACACATTTCACACTTCCGGGCTGATTTCAAAGCTCTTCCAACCATAATTGGGCAGAACTTCCTTCATAGGAATTCTAGCCTTATCTCTCAGGTTTAATTTAAAACAAACCCCAACTCAATATCATAACCACATCAAAAGTTACAAGCAAATCACTGAAACGTATACAAGTTCTATTTTCCAGATTTCACACCAAATCCTACTTCTTTCATGAAACCACCAATACCACATCACTAAACATCCCCTTTACCCGAGAGATCAGCCATAACTCATCAAGACAAATACTTGAACAATAAAACACAATTTGAGCAGTACACATCATACACAATTTTCTGACTTTAATTCAACTCATCTAACATTATATACTTCATTGAAAGCACTAAGGTCACATTCTTTCACTTCCTTACCACTCTCCCTCCCAACAAGCATACACCTATACCCATACAAGTACTACACAAGTTTCATGAAATTAATGCACTAATAAACACAATAAATGCTTCTACCTACTAAGAGAAGAATACAAGCATAAATACTCACCTAAACAATTTCCAAGCTTTAATTCCGTAAATCTTCAAATCACTTCAACTCTCCACCACTCACCAACACCTACAGCTCTTCACAATCTTCATAAGTTCAAGGCTTGAACTTGGTCTGAAGGGTGACTAAAGGAGAAGCAAATAAGGAACCAAGGAAGACTTCTTGTATGGGATATGAAGGAGGAAATTTCAAAGGAGGAAGGAAATGGAGGAAGCTACGGGTGAATAATGAGAGTAAGCTTTCCAAGTAAATTTCTTTAAGTATGTCCAAGGAAGAGTGTCGAAAATGCATGGAGGGAAAAAGACAAAGCACATAAATGAAGGAGGACACTTGGCTTTTAAAAGGAAAAGGACAAAAATCCATATAATCCTATTTAATCTTTTATCCTAACCCACATTAATCTTTAACTCACCAAATCCAAGGGCTCCTAAAACAAATTTCCAAATTAATGTACCCATTATTCCAGTACCATTAGACAGAAATCTTCGGGTCAGATTTTTATTAAATCAAAGATAAAAATAACTCGAAGGTAAGTTTAGACAATCCTTAACATTCGTAAATCCTATCTCAACAGCTATTCCAATTCTATATATAGATAAAATGGAAATACACTGGAAAGTAGATTTGAATGGATGATGGAGGCAACAAAGATGAAAAACCTCTTGTTCTAAGAAGTACTTCATGTAGGCTTCTTCTCCACATCTCTCTTTCTCAATCTCTCAATGAACTCTCTCTAGGGTTTCGTGATGGTGGCTGATGCAAGAAGCTCCTTCTTTCTGTTGTTCTTGTTATATTTATATTCTTTTGTGTTTAGAGTTAAACTAGGATTTTTTGTGGTCTGAAAGGTCCAAAAAATCCCTCAAAATGTGAAGTTTGGAAGTGGCTATGCATCGACTCAACGCAGGCCATGACCGTGGCCCTGCAGGCCATTATCGTAGCCTATTGCTAAGCCTTTTGTCACGATCATGGCATGTAGGCCATGACCATGGGCCAACTTTAGTGCTTTTGTCACTATCGTGGCCTATTATGCCATGATTGTGGGCTGCTGTTTAAGACCGAATGTCTCTGAAACTTCTCTGTTCTTTGATGTTGACCCTAAAACACTAATAAACACATCAAGGTACCTCAAAAATATAATATTTAATCTTAAAGACTTGTACTAACCTATAAAACACTTAAAACACAAATAATTAACAATCTAACACAACTATAACCTAAACACATACCAAATGATTGAATTAATAGCTAAACACATATCAAACAATGCCCTAAAATATGATGCATTTTACAATTATCATCAAGGGAAGGGGATTTTCTAGAGTTCCTATTTTAGGTAACTCCATATGCTCTTGGTAGTTTCCTATTTTGAATAACTTTCCCATGGCCTTCCAAATTTTGATAGAGTTTATAGAAGGTGGTTTCCAATTGTTGGAAATCAAACATTTCTTGGAAGTTAGAACTATTGTATGTGAAATGTTGGAATTTAAAACTTGGAAAATGTAGTTGAAACATGTTTGCTGAGTATGTTTCAGTGTTTTAACCATAACTTTTTCTCTAGTTATCCAAATGAGATGATTTTTAATTTGGAGTAAACTAGAGACATGGGGATACAAATTGTTTAATGAAATATATTTTTTATTCAGTCTTTAAGAAAGTCAAGTTTTGGATGGAATTTGAGCATAGAATATTGTATCAGCATAAGAACAATCCAAAAATGTTTGGGGTATAACTTTTCGATTTCCAAGCCAAATTGAATGATTTTGGTGTCATTAGAAAATTAAGACAATGAGGAACATTTTTATAGAAGGAAGTGTTATCAAATTCCTTCAATTACCTAATCAGAAAAGGTCTAGATTTTTGGAAGGAGTTAGGCATGATTTAAATAATTTTGAGGTCTTGCTAGATTAATTATTTTATTTGGAGTTAATTATTATGTTAATGTTGGTAGGATTTTAAAATATGGTTTAGTTGAATTAAGTGGTAATAGTATATATATATGAGGGCATTTTGGGAAGATCACTTAAGCATTAAAGTTTTAAGGCTTTGAAAGAAGGGCAAATTGGACATTTCTCAATCATTAAGGGCAGAATTGGAATAAGAAGTGTTGGCTTGCTTTTAAGGAAGAAGAGAAAATGAAAATTGAGAGAGAAGAAACGAAGAGAAGAGAGAAGAAGGAGAGACTTTCGGTTTTGAGAGGAAAGAAAGAAGAAAAAGCTAGGTTTCATATTTGCTTCATTTTCAAGAAGGAATTTGAGGTTGTTCAAGAAGGGAAAAAGGTAAAAGAAGATAAGAGCTTCCATTTAAGCCAACAATCTCACTATTTGGTGAAGATTCAAGGTAAGATTAATTTTAATCCTTTGGATTTTGGAAGAGTTTTGGTTCATGAAGCTTAAAAAATGTTTGAGTTTTAGGATTCTAGAATTGATTTTGGTGAATATATTTTGTGGGTTCTCAATTGGAATTCCTGTTGAATGGAATTTTTGGATTATGTTAAAGGAAATCAAGGAAGGTAAGAGGAGCAAGGGGAGAGGTCTCTTTGAGCAAGTATTAAGCAAGGAAACTCAAGGTGGGTTTCTTGTTTATAATTAAGTAATGAGCCACGAATGTTTCCTTTTAAAGTAAGAGAATAAAATGATTTCAATTATCTCATAAATGTTGCTTTTATTGCTTTGAATGATTTGTGAAATTGCTAAATGTTTTGGTGTATGAATCTCGATGATGAATTATGATATGGAAATGATTAAAGACTTTATGTCTATGAAATTAAGTTTCGAAAATGCATATGAAATATTTCATGCTCATGAAAGACAAGTTTTCAAAATGTGCCATTCAGGAAAACTATTTTCGATTCATGAATTAAATGTTAAATGGGTTTGGTGTAGTCCATTCAAGAATTTCACATGCATGTTGACCAAGTTAAAGGCTTTTCCTGGCTGCCCGCTAGTGACACAGAGCTCCTTCATGGACTCCCTCAAGTTTACATCTACGCAAAACCACTATGTGGGATTGTGATAGTACATCAAGTTTACAACTACACAGGACCATTATGTGGAAATGTGTAATTCATCATGTTTATGGATATACCCAAACCATTTTTGATGTACTTATGTGTTTATGATTTGTGACAAGTTTGACGAATTCATGATTTATGATGTTTATGAATTGTTTGATAAGTTGTGAATTTGGGAAATATGTGCTACATGGATTTCAATGTGAATTTTTCAATGAAAATAAATATTTCAATGATTTTTGCTTGTTTCTCATTATAAACCTGTTACCCACGAGTTTTAAGCTCACCCCCTTAAGTCCCATCTTCAGGTGATGAGCAAGAGATTGAGTGACTGAGAGTCAAGGCATCAATCCAGATTTGCATGTTTTGTTTTGTTTTAGAGTAATTTATGTAAAACAAGGTTGTAGTCGCATGTTGAGAAATTATTGTTCAAGTACCCATTGTAATTTGAGATTTTGGAGAAATGTTGTATTGTGGCTAGGAAAGCCCATTGAAGCTTTGTAAAGCACTTATGTTTATGATAATGAAATATGATTGTATTTTTGGCTCATGACTCTCTAAATTTGTACTTTACATTTTCAATCTTTTCATAAGTGTAGAAATTGTGTTATGACTTTAAGGGAAGAACTGCATTGATCTAAGCTAAGTTAAACAAAGTTGTCTTCTTGGAAGTTTTAGCTTATCCTCTTAGCCTTCCAACAATATAAAGTATGAAATTTTTGGATATCAGAGTTGAGAGATATGATCATTATAAGTTGGTAATGCTGGATAGGATGTAATTCAAGATAACTATAGAAAATGATGAGATGTAATTGAATGTGATGAATTAAATGAGTTGAGATGTGAGAGTTTTATGATACCAAATTGTTGACTGAATTGTTAAGAAGGTTTCCGCACTAGAAGAGGTGAAATTTGGGAAGATTATAAGTGAAAGTAATGTTAGAATGGATGTAGGAAGCATTGGAGAGGCTTTAGAGGGGCTTGGGTAATCTCTATGTCTGTTAGACGGACTTTAGGTCTGTTAAATGGACCTTCTCGGGTCTGTGAGGACCCCCAGCATTGCTACGGACCTTCTCGAGTGTAAAATGGCCCCCAACCCAGTTTATGTCCGTTAGGCGGACATTTATGTTTGTTTAACAGACACATACTATACACTTACAGAGATTTGCATTTTTTACCATCTAAATAGAAAAATATCGCTTTATGGTCTTCATGAAAGTTATATATCTACAAGTCCTCTTTCAAAATATTCAAGAATTACCTTAATCATAGGTCTTTATAGAAAGTTATGCGAATTTTACCAAGATAGGTACAATAGGATTAAGGATATAAACATGTTTGATTCTTTTGGGTATAACTTCATCATCCGACCTCCATATGAAGTAATGTTTGAACCAATAGATTCCTGAAACAATTGTATACATCTCCATAAAAATTAGTATCCATTGGTGTTGATTTGAAAAATATTGATGGAGAGAAAGTGAGGAAATTGATTGGAAGGGCATAAATTGGTTGTTTACTGAACATACTTTGGTATTTTACTTATATCTTGAACTGTAGAGCTTCGATTGAGATAGTTCTTATTTCAAAATAAACTACAAACTTAGAGCTACAATTGCATTGAAGAATTCAAATTGTAATTTTGGTGATTGGTTAGTGCGGGCTATTGGAACCCCAACCTAGTGAATCACGGGTCTGTCGTCCTACGTGACATCTGGACGCGCATCCCATGAGGGAGGAATTCCCCACCAGGTCAAACTTTAAACCCGAACCCATTTAATTTCTTTCGAACAGATCTTGAAAGATTCACCCTAATTTTCCTCCTTAAATTTATAAACCTAGGGCCCAGATTGATATCCGATTCTTAAATTAAAATAAAAATTTCATGCCTCTCGATTTTTGAAAACTAAAAATTCACCCCATTCGGATCTCTCTAGAGTGAAAAATTACCAAAGTACGGAAGCATGCCCAAAATTTCCATCCAATTGACGCACTTTGATTTTAAATCATAAATTTCAAATTAATCCTGAAAGCTTTAGATTTTACATAAAAGGGTAAAGAATTTTCTTAGAAAACCAATGCTTCAAAAATTAATTAAATCAGAGGTTAAACGAAAAAATTACAAGAAAAGAGTGAGAGGAGGTTGAAATTTGGAAAATAGGAAAAAACAGAAATAAAAAAATAAAAAAATATTCTACACAAAGACAGAATTTTGAAAAATTATATCTTTCAACTCAATAGCCCAAAAATGTTACATTTTATATCAATGAAAAGATAAAAAGACGATTTACAACTTTTATGAGGATGTAAAAATCAATTCAGTCTCTAAAGAAGGTAAAAACTCTTTCAAAACTACTGCCTATAAAAAGACAATTCAAACAGTAACTGAATTTTTCCCAAACTCATACCTTCTTACTCCTAACCCCAAAAATGGCATATTATACATCAATTGAAAGAATAAAAGGCAATCTACATCTTTCATGAAGGATGCAAAAATCAATGTAGGCTCTAAGGAAGTGAAAAACCCTTCCAAATATGCTGCCTGGACAAAACCCTTTCTAACAGTAACATAATTCTTTCAAACCTTATAACTTCTTAATCCTAAGTCCAAAAGTGACATATTATGTACCAATTGAAAGCTCTAAACATGAACTACAATCTTCAAGAAGACCTCCCAATCCAATTCAAGCTCTAAGATGGTCAAACACTCAGTCAAAGTTTCTACCCATTACGAAAATTTTGACAGCATCTCCCCTAAATTTTCACTAGCCAAAATCTTCAAACACACAACCAAATTTTCAGCACCTGCACAAAACTTCAACCTCCACATTCTTCAATCTCCCAAATCACAAACAAATCCATAGAAACCCAGAAATTGACTCAAAAAGGCAGCAAACACAATTCTCCTCTTTTAGCCATTTTTCCAACCATATAACAATACATTTTTATGAAACATACACAAGATACATTAAAACCCAAATCTCTTGCATTTACATGAAAGACATAAGTTATTACAAAGATTTAAAGGGAATTTTAGCCCTAATACATGAAAAGTATCAAAATTCAAAAAAATACAAAGAATCCAAAATGCACCTAAAGCTTTGTTTCCAAAGAAAGCTTCGAAAATAAAAATAAGTAGGAGTGATACCCATCCCCGCGGTCACTCGTTTTCTCGCTCGTCGCCTATGGATGGGAAAAAGGATGGTGAGCTCGACGGCTCAGTGGTTAACAGTTTAATAATTAAGAACAAGCAAAAACATTCTTTATTCATTCATTTTCAAAGCCAATTTCACATTGGTCAAACATTATCAATTTATCAAGCATCTTCATGAATTCATCACATCAAACTACTCACAAGTCAAAATATCACATAAGCACAGAGAAAGTGGTTTGGGTGGATCCGAAACAGAACGTACTACACATTTCCGCGAAGTGGTCATATGTAGTCGTGAACTTATGGGAGTCCGTGAGGAGCTCCAATGCCACTAGCGGGGAGGCGGGAGAAACCTATAAACAGACAAGTGCACTTGACTCTTAAGAGACCACCCCAAACCATAAAGTCATGCATTTCATATAATTCACATAATTCACACACATTAGCCACCAATGGCTCATTTCCACAAGCAAATTTATAAGATCACCTTCTTTACAAAAATTCACTTTCACAATCTTTCGAAATCCCATTTCTCATTCTTTTTCCCTCGTCAAGCAACTTTGCAAATATTTCCAAAATTATTTAACATACAAAAGACACAATACCATTTCCAATCATCCTAAAAAGTAATACATGCAAAATTTGAAAGTCATAGGAAAGCATTAAATGGAATTTATTAAATGAAAATTAAGTAGCTTATTAACTCAATTATTAAGAAGTCACCCACCTTAAATCCTTTAGCTTTAGGTTTGATCAATTTGCCTTTCCTCTACCTCCACTTGCCTATCTTGTCCTTCATCAAAACACCAAAATCCCACATTACAAGAGATGTCAAAATTGGCAATTCTTAGGAAATGAAAGCATGAAATTGATCCTATAAAACCTTACCCATACTCTTCCTAAGCCATTTAAACCAAAACCCATCAAAAATTCCAAAGGGTTTTGAAAACAACTTACCTTAAAAGCCACCCACGAAAATCACTTCTTGCCTCTAATGAAGGATTTCACCTTCCTCTTCCTTTTTCCTTCTTAAAGAACTCTCAAATTCTCTTTTCTAAAGCAAAAATTGACAAATCCCTAATCTCCTCTTCTTCTTCTTCTTTTCTCCACCGAAGGTCTCCCTCTTTTCTTTTCTTTGTAAGTTTCGTAACTCTCTTTCAAAAGCCTTAGCCAATTTTTGTCTCTTAACTTTCAAGCCTAAGTCCAAAATGATGTAGTTTCACTCTTCCTCCTTTTTACTTGCAATTTTCGTCCTCTTCACTCACTCATACGACCACACCTCTCTTGTTTCCTTTCTTCTTGCTTTAATTATTATAATAAAGACTAAATTACCCCTCCTTATTAGCCTTATACTTTAAGAACCTAAGTGATCTACCCAAATTGCCCCCATACCATCTTATTCTTTTAATTTCTAACAACATACAAAACTGAAATTTAAACTTAATCTCTCCATTAAAATTCCATCAACCTAAGCACTAAAACCTCTAATTAAAGACTTTTTAATTAAATTTTAACCAAGACCAATAATCAAACTTATTCGTAAAAAGAACTAAACACATGCTTATATAGTAAGAAAGAATCGGGACCCAATACGGGCACCCCACCCTTATTGGATGATGGCTAATGAGGGTTCGTTGAAATAACCCTACAAGGTAATATGCTCACAAATGATGACTTCGGACATTGGGCACTAGAATGGAGGCCCAACACCAATCATATCAAATTTTTGTTGTATCTTCTCATAACTTTTCTTCCTCTCCTAACCCTGTAATTGGAATTTCTTCAGGGAGTTCCTGGGAAATATTCACATTGATGCAAATTTGGGCATATTTGACTCACTTCTTCTTAGTTATGTTTTCATCTATACACAGCGAATATTGCTGGCTAAAGCTCCAAGCCCTTGGGTTGTCTAATATTCATGTGGGATATTGTGGAAGTTAATGCAAAGTGGGATACTTTGGATTTTAAGAGTTTTAAGATTCAAGTATGGCTGCCAAGTTTGTAGGAAGATTAGGTGGCTTGCAATTTACCAAGGTCCTTCGTCCATAATCTTTTGGGTATTTGGTATAGAGGTTAAGCTAAAAAGGATCAAGTTCTCTTCAGAGAAAAGAACATTTGTGAAGCCTCTTGACTTCCATATTTTGTTGGCCCATTGGAAGATTAGAGGAAAAGGTGGTCTTTTTCCAAAGAAGAAACCGACCATAGTTGATTCCCAAGCCTGAGATCCCTCCTCGAGAACTTCAATGTTAGGGTAAACCACTAGCCTACCATCCATATCCTTAGGTGGTGAGTAGGACAAGGTCAAGGGAGATTCTTCCCCCTACTACTTGCTTCCAAGATCTAGGAGGAACATTCGATGGAGATGGAGTTTCTGGAATTATGGAAGAAGGTTTAAGGATGGAGAAGGGTAGAATTGGAAAATCTGAAGGGGAAGGGATTGAAGTGTTGGACATTGTGAAAGATGTTTCATAAGAGAGGTATGGTTCAAATTTAGGTTGAGAAATGTCAGAAATAAAGACTAGTTAATAAGGAAAGAATGAAAGGTTGGAAGGATAAATTTAGTGAAAAGTCTTTTATGGACTTGGTTTGTTGGTTTGGTCGGGTTTGGTAGGTTTATGAATCACCTTAAAAGAAGATTTATAGACAAAATGAAGATCAAGGAAGCATAAGCTATGCTACTGAGGAAGGATGAGGTAGTAGTGGTGTTGTGAAGAATCTTAAAGGTGAAGAAGGTCAATTGTAACATCCTGTTACCCATGTTAGGGCTAGAATTGTGAATTATGAGAATTTATGAGAAATTAGGAAAATGCACATCATGCATTTTTAATTGTAACATGCACATTTTTGCACATTTATATGATTGTACATGTATTGCTTGACATTTTCGGGTACAATTGAATTGTTAAATATGATTAAAATGTGTTTGGTGATTTTGGTATTATTTAAGACATTTTGCAATTTTTGGTGAATTTTAGAAAAAATATTTATTTTTGGACCAATCCTATTGTGACACATGGACTAATTATTGTGAGACAAATGGCTTATGCTGAGGATATGTGTAAGGCATTCAAGAATACACATAGCTTTATGTTTTGAGTTAGGAATGCGTCTCTGTAATGTTTGTTCTTCGCTGTTCTTCTTCACCGAACAAACTGGTATGGTCTCTATACTTCGGATTCGATTTCTTGGCTGGAGATAAAAGCTGAAACAAGTAAGTAACATGATGACACTTTATGGTGTAGGAATATACATGCATGCATGGACTTGGGAAGTTTGGTTTCGGTATTAAATAGATTAGATGATTAATTTGAGAGATAAGAATTGTTTTAAATGGTATGGAATGGACTCTAGTTTGGAAGATGTATATACTCTGTTCGGGTTTTGAGAAAGCCGAAATGGTACATGCATGCATTGTGTTCGTTGTTTATCAGTAGAAGTGAAGTTGATGTTTAAGAATGAATCTTGAATTTGATCTTATGTAAATGATTCAAACTGGATTAGGAGTTAATTGGAGTGAAGTTTTAGAGATTATTTTGGGTATAGAAGTGAACAATCTGGAAAAAAGAAATCGGGGAAGATGAGTTTCAGAACCAGACGTCATGACGTGTTCTTTTTTTTTGTCGCGACGTGTAGCTTATTTTGTTTATTCGTCACGACGTCCATTTTTATCCTCGCCGCGGCTCAGTCCTATTTGCACGTCACGACGTGCGGCTTTTTTTGTTTGTATGTCACGACGTCCATTTTTATCCTCGCCGCGGCCCATTCCTCTTTGTACGTCGCGACATAGGAGAACCCCCTTGAGCTCGTTACGATGAAAGTTGCAAAAATTCCGAGAAAACTGATTTTTTGGGTTGTTCTCGCGACTTCATTTTTCTCCACGTCGCGGCGAGCACCTCTCCTTTGACTGCTCGAACATGCTTTTGTATTTTGACCATCCCTTTCTCTATACTGATCAAAATTGGGTGATTTTTGATTTTCTGTAAACTAGAGACATAGGGATATAACTTTATGAAGAAATGGAGTTTTAATTCTGTCTAGAAGAGTTTCAAGTTTTGGTTGGAAGTTGAGGTATGAATTCTGCTGGAACTTATGAACTGTATAGAATATTTTGAGGATATCTCTTGCTATACTGATCCTAATTAAATGATTTTGGAGTCTTTACAAAGCTAAGAAATGGGAGAACAACGTTTCAGAAGGAAGTTTAGTCTAATTTGGTCATTTACCGTATCTAATTTAGTATGGAAAGTTAACCCAAATATGTTTTATAGGAAAAATCCGAAGTGGTCAATGAAGCTATGAAATTGTTTCACATTGTTGGGTCCAATTCAATTTTAAATATACATGGTACTAATGAGGGCTTTGATTCCTAACTGATTTTTTATAAGGATCGTATTATTGCACCCCAGAATTGTCATTGAACATACAATGTGCATACATTCTCTATATTGATGTGCATAATAGAACATTTGTGCAATTGTGCAAAGTGTGATATTGTGAATGTGT
>JANIHY010000008.1:48007414-48028012 GCA_027479065.1 Erythroxylum brevipes
GCATTCAGGAGTTGTCCATTGATCTTTTCTTTCATCATAATGAGTGTGATACCATAACTTCATCCGGTCACACTCTTGTCCGTCTCTGTCACTCTGTTGCATAGAAATATATAAATAGTAATATTTATTATAAAATTTGAAATGTCAATAAAAGAAAATATAATTAAAAAGATAATAACTCACAATCTCATGCCGTATGGCAACAAAGGCCTTGGAGCCGGAGTTTGGTCGACATTTGACCTGACTCCTAGCAACTTTTGCTTTTTGACTTTTTTCCTAATCGCACACGTTAAGAAAATGTATTATAAAATCTATAAATCATAATTCATAAATACTAAAATATAATAAGTTGTAAAAATAGTAGTGATCAAATAAACTAACCTTTGTAGCTGATTGCTCCCAATATTCGCATAAGTCCATCCACTCTGCCACTGTGACATTATTCGGCTTAACATCCTTTCCGTGCTTCATAAAATGCTTTTTTAAACTATATCTTTAATCTTTGGACCTTAAAGCAAAAAACTTGTTCACAGTAGCATGCACTTCGTCGTCAGTTTTCATTTCCTTGACTTCCAACTTTTGCTGCAAAAAATTAAAAATTATTGATCAATGTTCTAAAGATATGGAAAGCACATACAAATTAGATTGGTTTAGAATACTTACGTCTAACTTATCAAATGCAATGTCCAATTCACCAGTTGTAATTTTTGAAAATTTTGTTTTTACAGGTAAGGACATTCAAGAAATCAGACCAATCTCACTCGAGAATTTGGCAGATTGTATAGAGTTGGTTGGTCGTCCTTCAGTTGGGGAGATCTCTATCTCCAATCTCTTATCTATGGCCTTGTTAATCTTTGCCAATCCGTGTCCTTTTGTAACACCCCTTGTTTTTCTTGCATCATTTGTGGATCCTAAAATAGCAAAGAAAAAATTTGTAATAACCATATAACATACTCTTAATTGGTTAGATAAGCAAAATAACTAAACTCAATAAATTTCACCAATGTAATGAGAAAGATGAAACCTGCAGTACTTGCAGAAGAAGAACCCACAGTGGATGTAATTGTCTGATTTATTGGTGTCTGATAAGCAAAAGCTGGAGGCATCTCTTGAAACGTGGATGGAGAACTAATGTTGCGACACAGATTCATAATTTGTTCATATTTATCTTTAGGATAAGTAATAGGCATACATGTGACTTCTCTTGGTGTTCTAGTAGGCTGAGAAGGTGCAGGTGTGATTTCTCTTGGTGTTGGAGTAGGTTGACAAGGTGCAGGTGTTAGATTTTGTGGTGGTGTACAAGAAGATGACTCATTAGTTGCGTTCCCAAGAAGTTGACGGTAACACGACTGCAATTTTGTCGGTACTAGGCTACTTGGTGCAACATTATTCTTCTTCTTGAGTTGACCTGGTTCCATGTGAGTTACCTGCATTCAAATTGAGATTAGATTTCAAAGTACATATGTATCAATCATATTTGAAGACAACATGAAAAACCGACATGCTCTCAATAATGGAATTGTTTGTAGTCAAACTATGAGCAAGTCAACAATGACAAGAAGTTATTCAAAACCAAATGCATTTCCACTTTTCACTTGAAAGACAACAAGAAAATGTTGCTGAAGATAAAGTTTATTGAGAAAACTATTAGTTTGATTTGTGTGTTTGTTTCAATTCCTATGTCACTATTACTTACTGTCATTATACTTTTTATGTTCACCAAATCAGTTTATAGTACTCATAAGTAAGTGCTTGCACAATGAAAAGTCTGCTGTAATTGTCTACCAAATGTACAATGAAAAGTTAATATGATATACAAACACTTGCATCATATTGACAATGTTTACATGCATCAGCCCAAATGGAGATTTGTACATGTTTACCATAAATGATGGAATTGACATGATTTGCAAGGAGAATTGTAAAACTTTTCAATGGGGAATGTAAGGATATCAATTCAAGGCCGATGCTTTAATCTTGCCTTTGAACAATTATGACTTGGTGTTATGCATTCGATGGTTAGCTGAGTTAGGGGATATTATATGGAACTTCAAACAGCTGCAAAATGAAATTGCAATTGGGAAAGCAGCAGTATGTCTTACAAGGAGAAATTGATAATCAATTTAAGTTGCTCACATGTGAAAGTATGCAGAAATTGTTGGCCAAGAAGTCTCAACTGTCACTCACACGATTTTATGCATTTTCCATACATCCAAAATCTCTTGTTGTCTCTCTTAATTCAGAAGCAGCAGAGTTAGCAGATGCAGCGGAATGCTTACCTAGAATGACGGCTGAATCCTTACCTAGAATGATTCTCATCGACACCATTATAAAATCCTTTAAATGACTTCCTTTCTTCTCTATTATTTGATTATGCTTATCTCCCTTATCATTGAGGCTATTCTCTAATGTAAGATGCTAGTGCCTAATCACTATTTCCATTCATTGTAACACATCCCAGAACAGAACAACAGAGGGAAAAAACATCCCAGAACAGAACAACAAAACAGAACACATCCCAGAACACATCTCACAAATGGCATAGTTAGTAAATTGACAAGTGGCAATAATAAGTGAGTGACAAATGATTTAATATATTGGTGACATTTGGCAGCTCTAATGTGGGACAAAATGAAGAACATGCATAGTGACATATCTTGTTACAACTTGATGACACCTAGTAATGGATGAGGCAAGTTTCCGCTGGAGTAACTATTTTGCTCATTCTTCACAATTGTGCACTCTCTCACCACCGAAACTCTCTCATTTCCTCTCAACTTCTGGAGATTTTGGGATCATTTTCTCTTAGAATCCTTGTAAGTCACTGAATCAAGAAAGCTACTTTATACTACCTTTTATGTTGTTATCACCTTATTGTTAAGATAATCTTGCATCTACCTAGATTTCATAAGTGTTTTGGTTGCATGAAGAGTTGGTTTGGTTAGTTCTTTGAAAAAGAAACTTGAAGGTAATTGGGTAAGGGATCACAAAACTTGATAGCATGTATTATACAAGTTTTATGATAATTGAATTAGCTTGAAATATGTGTTAAGATGAAGATAAATGAATGATAGAAAAATGATCTTTGTATGATAACTTCTGGTTTTGTTTTAATGTGTGGAAGATATTAGTTTGTAAGTTACTTAATGAATGATTTTTTAATTGTTTTGGACACGAATTTAATGAGGTATTGAAACATGAATAAAGTATAATTGAAGTGAAATTGAAGGACTTTGGTGAAGGTGTGATGAATGGAAGTAAATAAATCAAGTTTTGGAAACAATTTGGAGGGTTCATCCCACGATTGTGGGATTTATGAGGCTTATTCCCACGATCGTGGGAAGTACTTAGGACGTGGAAAATGTTAGTTTTAGATAATTATTGGACTATATAAGGTTAAGGTTCTTAATAATGGTTTAAATTGATTTAATTGAGCTTGAACATGAACCTAGTTTGATGTGGAATAAGTTTATTAAAGGTTGTATAAGATTTGGATTTTTAATTGAAGTAATAATTTAAAGAAGGTGTTATTAAATAAAAAAGTATCTAATTTTGAAACTTATAAGTTGTTAAAGGAATGAAATATACTTATGAACTCAAAGTGTGTTTTAAATGATAAAAGTGATGTATTAGTTATCAGTGTTTGAGAATTTGGAAACTTGGGTGAGTACATGTAAAGTGTAATTACTTAATTTATTCATTGGTGCATTATTACAAATGCTTATTTTTATAAGGCATGATAAGTTTGAGTGAGAATGAATGGGTTCAATTTGAGCATAAGAAAATGAATTTATACTTATGCATTATTTCCCTATCATGTGATTCTGATATTGTGATAATTCCCGACCATCAATTGTCTGAGGAGTTTAATAATTTGGATTGTATTGGAAGCGCTTTCTGATTATGTGAATATTCATAATGTGTGATGACTCAATACATTTATTGATAATTTAATGCATTATATCATTTACATGAAATTATGAAATCTGAAATGGTTTCTTTTAAAACTGTTAAATGATAGCATGGATAAATATGCATGATTAGAAGGGTCTGTAAATGCTCCTGTGGCACTTCGGTGTCTCCTGATATCAACACATCGATGTCTCCTGATATTTGACACAACAGTGTCTCCTGTTATTGAGACATAAGTCTCTTCTTTTCTATGATACCAATTATGGTATCTTCTGTTCTAGTCCCGTTATCCACTTCTGTTCAAAAAAATTAGCAGTTGAACCTATTTTGTATTCTGATACATATTCATTTTTGATAAAAACAAGTTATGTTCTGATAGAAGAAGCTCTGATTTGATTCAAAACAAATTATGTTATAATATAAGTCATATTTTGATCTGAAAGGAATATATCCTATTCTGATATTCAATTCTGATACTTGTGCATTACGTTATGATGTTTACGAGTTTAGTTCTGATACAATAATGTTCTGTACTGATTGATGCATCATATTCTATTCTAAGACATAATATTTGGATTACTTTGTCTCTTTTCCGTTAAAGATGTCGCGGGAGAGCAAGTAAGGATTTTTAAATAAGTGGGTCCCGCTTGAATAAAGTTTTGAAAAGAAAATTTCGCACATTAGCATTTAACCGCGACGGAGTCGTCAATAGTTCCATACAATCAGAGACTATTTTAAACATTTTATTAATATAGGGTTTATTTTAAATATTTTGTAAATATTAAATTTGTTTTAAAATAGATAATTGTAATCTTTCAAAAAATAAAAGGAAGATAAGTGTAGTATCTCATCATGTTCGTGTACGGCATGGCTGTGAACAATTCGGTGTATTCACCAATGCAACTCCGACACGTCATACCAAATGACAATCTGGTATCAGGCGGCAACAACCCATACGTCCACGTAAGCATCGAAGTCCAGCTAGGGCGTTTACCCATGTGAAACCTGAAGAACACTGCCTCTTCTTCCCGACTGGATGACCGCTATAAGTTTCAGTCCATCTCTCTCACAGCTCTCTATAATCAGCTCTGCTATTTCTTCCTCTAGTCATGGCCCACAACTCTAGCTTACTCTCTCTACTTTTCCTCTACCTATTCGCGATCTCCTCCGCCAAAGTCTTCTTCGAAGAGCGTTTCGACGGTACGTTCCTCTTATCTTGTTGGGCGTTTTATTTTCCTATTAACTTGCTGATTGTATACGAATACTTAATCTCACTACACTTTAGATACTTTAAGTTTGAGATAGAATTTTGCTTTAATCGTTTATAATTCTCGTTATCTTTCTTCCAGTAAAATTACATTTTCAAATTCGTACCTAATGCGTTTGCGTGTGTATTGATGAACGCACTGATAGACATATATGTGTAGCGGATCGTGTTTTTTTGTGTGGATCTGACAGTGCTTTAGTTTGTCTCTTTTTTTTACTCGATCATCGATGAATGAAAATGTGATTTTTGGTGAGTAGATCCGCGAGTGCTCGGATCAGTAGTGGACATGAATAGTCTGTTTAGTGTAGGGATTTGATTTTCGATTTATCTACATTTCGACGCCGCTTGGATGCTCAAACTCATTCTTGATGCGTTTGTGCGTCAGGTTCCTTAGTTGCCTTCTTTTAGCAATGGGGGTTTGGTAAATGTGCAATTATGTCAATTGACTATTTAGGCTGTGTTTTGTTAGTGCTTTCTGTTTAGAGAACCAAAAGTCATATTTTCACTGTATAAAAGTATATTTTTTGTTTTTTAAAATTTTAGTTACTAGTAATCCATAAAAATTTAGAGGGTTACAATATCTAGTTTTGTGTAATATGATGTTGCTATTGCATATGTTTTACGTGGGAGCATTAACATCTTCTAATTTAACTCCTTCCTGTCTGCTGTTGAAAATTTTAAGATGGATGGGAAAATAGGTGGGTAAAATCCGATTGGAAGAAAGAAGAAAATACGGCTGGGGAGTGGAATCACACTTCTGGAAAATGGAACGGCGACCCAAATGACAAAGGTATCTATTCAAATACCTGCATAAAATTACACACTACTGATATTAATAATTTCTCTTAGTTTGATTGTGGGTTTCATAGGATGATGAGCACTTATTAACTATTAAGGGTTCCTAATTACTGGTTTTACCATCATATACAGGTATACAGACAAGCGAAGATCATAGGTTCTATGCTATTTCAGCGGAGTTCCCAGCATTCAGCAACAAGGATAAGACTCTAGTCTTCCAATTCTCTGTCAAGCATGAACAAAAGCTTGATTGTGGTGGTGGCTACATGAAATTGCTCAGTGGCGAAGTTGACCAGAAAAAATTTGGTGGTGATACACCCTACAGGTTGTGAAACAGTATAAGTATTTTAATTTTGATTAGTTATTTACTTCGACTGCATTTATTTTTATCTTTTGCCCAATTTCTAAAGTTGGTTCCATGTTTGGCTGCAGTATCATGTTTGGACCAGATATCTGTGGCTACAGCACTAAAAAGGTTCATGCTATTCTTACATACAATGGAACGAACCACTTGATCAAGAAGGAAGTTCCTTGTGAGACTGATCAACTCACTCATGTTTACACATTCATTATTCGTCCTGATGCTACATACAGCATCCTTGTTGACAATGTGGAGAAGAAATCTGGTAGTTTGTACACAGATTGGAATCTTCTTCCACCAAAGAAGATTAAGGATCCTGAAGCCAAGAAAGTAATTACCAACCCTGTTTTTATCTTCATGTTGTGTTGCCTTCTGGATAGGTATGCTGATCCAACTTTTTACTTGATGCAGCCTGATGACTGGGATGATAAGGAGTATATTCCTGACCCCGAGGATAAGAAACCAGAGGTACAATAGCTCCCTCTGCTTCAATTGACGTGCATTCTTGCAATTGTGGTTGAAGCATGATTCATTCTTCTATTTTTTTTGGTTGTGTGAAATTTTGAAGGGTTATGATCAAATTCCAAAGGAGATTCCGGACACAGATGCAAAGAAGGTAGCTACTGAAACTCCCTGTTCTGTTCATATAATGGGTATTAATCTAAAATACATATAATGGGTATTAATCTAAAATACCAATATTTGCTGACAAAGATGTTTATATTTTAGCCTGAGGACTGGGATGATGAGGAAGATGGTGAATGGACCGCCCCAACAATTGCCAACCCTGAGTATAAGGGACCGTGGAAGCCAAAGGTTAGTGAAATAGGATAAAATTGAAGATTGTGATGTCAATTTCCGAACATATTCTTTTTACATTTTATTTCCTTGCAGAAAATTAAGAACCCTAATTACCAAGGCAAGTGGAAGGCACCAATGATTGACAATCCAGGTTTGCTCCAATATTTATTTTTATCCGTGCTGATACTCTTTCCTTTGACCTTTATGGCATTCACTAATTTATGATTACTAGCAGATTTCAAGGATGATCCAGATCTCTATGTATTCCCCAATCTGAAATACGTTGGAATTGAGTTGTGGCAGGTACTTATGTGTTGCCATATGTCCGTAATTATTGGTACCCATAATTTTGTTCTGAACTAATAAAGATCATTTTACAGGTGAAATCTGGAACCTTGTTTGACAATATCTTAATTACTGATGAACCAGAGTATGCATTGAAGTTTGCTGAAGAAACTTGGGGAAAGAATAAGGATGTATGTCAGCATCTCCCTTCTTTGATGTAACTTTCATGATGGGGCTTGTTTTGTACTTGTTTGACATTGCTGAATAACTGCAGGCTGAGAAGGCAGCATTTGAGGAGGCAGAAAAGAAGAAAGAGGAGGAGGAGGTATTTTCATGCTCTTTACTTGTAAAAGCTGTCAGCATGTTTTGAGGCTTTCTGACTATAAAAGTGGCCTATCCTTGAGTGAAATGAGTTAGAGAGGGAAGAAATGGGTAGAAAGGAAGGTCCTTTTAAAACTATACTTGTCCTACTCCTTGTAATAGAATAGTAGCTTGGGTTATTGGAAAGCTTTGTCTCACAATTGCATGCAAACTTTCTCTGATACTTTTTGTCGCTTCATTTGAATGATGCTACACCCCTGTTTCAACGTTTCATCTCTTGATGGTGTCTTTCAGGAATCAAAGGCTGAACCTGCTGATACTGATGTAAGCCTACCCTGAAACTTATTTATGTGTTTAATGTTCTTGTTTCTGTCACTTTCTTTTCCCCAATTGCAATGTCATTTATTGAAGGGTGAGGATGAGGATGATGATGATGCTGAAGGCGATGACGACAAGGAAGCCAAATCCGAAGACAGCAGTGAATTACATGTAAGTTCTTTATTATTACTATAATCCGTATATAGTTTCACTTGTCCATATCGAAATGAAGATTACTTGCCATCATGGAATAACTTGTTTTGCTTATTTATCTTGTTAATTGGTTGTAAATCAAGAAAATATCAACTACGTTGTGGGTTGTTCATCTTCCATTTTGGACACACTAACTGTAACCCATTTTTTTGTTGTTTTGATTGTTATGTAGGTGGCCCTGGAATTGCCCCAATTGGTTGAAAAAACCTGCAAGCCCATGGGGTTTATCCTGCACTTTGATGAGGAAGTAGAAAATAAATATGGTAATAATACTTTTTGTAGTAAATTGGAGAGGTATATTAAACTTTAATTCTTTTGCTTGCTTGAAATTAATTGTTAAGGTCCACTGCTTTGATTCTGAAACCTCCAGAAGGAAAGTTTGTTCCTCTCTTTGCCTGTTGCAGGTTGACGTGAGATTTTACTTTGTAAGTTCCACATTTGTGTTGACATTATTTGTCTAAAGAAGGATTGAGTGCTGACACTTTAGCTTCTTGGAATTGTCCCACTTCTATCTGCTTTATTGAGATGTTTAACATTTTTGGACTTCTGATGGATTGCATGCTTCATTCAAGGTTGGATGTTTACAGATATGATTACCTCATCAAGCGGAAACTGCATGCCTCTGCGAAGGCATTTCAAGCTGAAGGGAATGTCTCCACAGATCCTGTGGGTAAGATAACTGTCAAACTTAATAGATGCTCAAGTTATAAAAAGATAGAACAGAAGAAATAGCCAAAAGAAATTCCTTACCTTTTGTTCTTCCATTTCCTTAACATTATTATAATAATCACTTGATTCTTTTTTGGTATAGCTATTGATGCACCAGGTGGTTTTCTTTTTGAGTGGTGGTCTGTTTTCTGGGACATATTCATTGCTGGGACAAATGAGAAGCACTCAGAAGCTGCTGCATCTTATATTGAGGTTGGTTTACAGATTTTTCAATCAATTCAACTTGTCTAAGTTTGATTTGCAGCCATCAATTCTTTGTCTAAATTGGCTGGAACAACTTCTTTTTGACGTCATTAGCTTGGCAATATCTAGTGTTATTTGTAGAAAGAAAAGATGCATATGGTTGTCCTAGTTTTTTGTTTTGTTTTGTTCGAGTTTGGAGGTTACCAAGTTTTTCAATTCACTTCTCTACTTCTGCTTGAGTATAGGTATCTTTAATAGAAATGAACTAGTCATTTCTATTAGGACATATATTCAATTGTTTGTCATATATTCGTTATGTCAAGTATAACTTGTAATCTTGCTAAATATTATGGTAAATGGTAGAGTCAATTGGCTAAGGCTCGGGAATTACAACAGCAACAACATCATCCACATCCAAAACCTCAGCAACATCAGCAGATGCAGATGCCGCAGCTTTTGCTACAGAGGCATGCTCAACAGCAGCAGCAGCAGCAGCAGCAGCAGCAACACCAAAGAAGAGATGGGAACCAACATCTGAATGGTGGTTCCATCGGACTTGCCACTAATGATGCATCAAGACATACCACTGCAACTGCAAGTGCTATGGCAACACAAATTTACGAGGATAGATTAAAGCTTCCACTTCAGAGGAATTCCTCTGATGATGTGGCAATGAAGGTACTAAGTTTTTATGAAGCAAGGAAGATTGGAAGATTTTTTCATTTTTTTGGTGAACAATAGACTTCATTCTTGTATCACTATGGTTTCCATTCTAACATTTCTATTTGCAGCAACGGCTAAGTGACAATGTGGGTCAGCTTCTAGATCCTAATAATGCATCGTTGTTGAAAACAGCATTGGGTGGTCAGCCTCCTGGGTACTCTTCTTCACCGTGGTTTTTATTGCTATGCTTATGGGATATTACATTTTTTTAACAATCAAATTAGTGAAAACTTTATGCACTTTTTTTTTCTTCTTTTTCCCAGACATACACTACATGGTGCACCTGGATGCTCAAGTATTCAAAACCGTAGTCAACAGCTGCCTGTGTCTACCCAGGTAAAGTTGTTTTTGAGTTTAAAATTTAACATGCTCCATTTTTCTAATATAATCTTGTGAAACAGGAGATGAAGACTGAGATGGCTGCAATTATTAATTCGAGGAATGCTGGTTCTGAAGGATCTTTAATGGGAATTCATGGTACTTTCTGTCTAGAAACTTTTCTGGAACAAAAATTTACTTTCCCATTAGGGCCTTCTCTGTTAGATTTATTTGTAAAAATTTGGTATTACCTGTTGCTTATGAAAGTTCAATTTGATTTGTGATTGCTAGCTGATGGCATTCCTCACATGCTAGTTTGGTAGGATAAATTTTATTTGTCAATGAAAAATTGTCTTATTGACAAATGGTCTTTGTTAAAATTTCATCTGGACTCTGATATTAATCATATTTCTGGAGACAACTATCATGAAATGGAAAATAACCATAAGATGTTGAAAATTTATTGTAGATTAATGCAGTGGTTCATATGGCATTTTTATTGATGCCAATTTAGGGAGTGAGATTTTTTAATCTATGGGCTTATGCTTAGGTTTTGCTTTTACATTACTGTAAATATTTGGTTGACTTGTATTTTCAGGTTTAGCGGTGGAATTGAGACCCTTTTCCTCCATACCTTTTTCATAACTCTTAACTGTCTTGTCGATTTCTCTTCATTCCGCTTTGTTTTTTTCACTTTTTCTGTTTTGGATTTGAAATGCTGTGTCATAGAGAAAAGAAAGGAATCCAAATTTATTGCATTCTTATACCTTAGGATGTTCAATTCATTAATCTTTTCTGTTTTCCTTTGTCTTTCTAGTTTTGGTTATCAAGGCTTGAATTGTTAATTTGATTACCAAACTGTGTGAAGTACTTATCATTTGAGTTTGCAACTATCTGGTTTTGGTATTTGTATAGGATCAACACAAGGGGGAGACAAATTGACTTTGAAAGGATGGCCTTTGACTGTAAGTTTCCGAAACAACTGATTGGGTCACTTAACCTCCTTGAGTGATGCATAGGGAAATTTTGGCAAATTTATTTAAAATATCTTGCGCTAAACTTATTTTATTTCATCCTTCTTATTTTTCCTGCATTACAGTTCTGACCTTGGTTCCTTTTTCAGGGGCTGGAGCAGCTTGGGCTCCTTCAACATCAAAGGTTGATGCAGTCTCCACAGTCTCTTAACAAATTTCAACTTCAGCAGCAATTGATGCTTCAGGCACAGCAAAACTTGCCATCTCCATCTGTTAATGATTTGGAGCGTAGAAAGCTAAAAATGCTTGTGAATAGCCAGGCCATGGCTGTTGGGAAGGATGGCTCATTTAATTCTGCTGATGCGCTCAGCAACATTGGATCACCAATGCATGTTGGTTCTCCTGTAATGTCCCGTGCTGAAACAGATGTGCTGGCTAAGGTACTAATTTCTCTGATGTTAAGACTGATGATTTTTTTCTTCTGTTTGCTTTCTTCAGCAAATTTTCATCATGGATTTGCTTATATGGTTGAGGTTTCCAGTTGCAGCAACAGCATATGCAGAACAGTCAACAGCAGCAACAGTACCCACAGCATCCTCTTTCAAGTCAACAATCTCAGAGCTCAAATCAACACCTCGCACAGCAAGAAAAAATTATTGGTTCTGGTGGAATGACTATTGATGGCAGCATGTCAAGCACCTTCCAAGGAAATGAACAGGTACGCTATATTTAAACTGTTGATTTTCTGATGTCAGCTTTTAAAAGGAAAAATAAATGGCCTGATGGTTGGAATGTCATAGGTCAGATTTCTATGAACATCCATTCATCAAAATATTTGGTACTCGAGTAAAATGTTTGAAGAAAACTACCATCCTCTTGTATGCTGAGAACATATATGGACCTTAAAAAGTTTTCCCTTGACTTTGTTCTTAGATAATCGTTGTTTATTGTCTTTTCTTTTTGGTTTAGAAAAGTTCCTTTTCCGGAAATTGGAATTCCTATCTGCATACTTGATGGATTTAATTTCAAATCTGTGGGTGCTTCAGCCATGAATGTTCTGTACTAGTTACATTATTGAAATTATTTTTCTTTGGTTCTCTTTTAATTATGTTCTGTTCCTTAAAGGCTTCAAAAAGTCAGATTGGACGCAAGAGAAAGCAACCGGGATCATCTTCAGGCCCTGCCAATAGCTCGGGGACTGGTAACACTGCTGGACCATCTCCAAGTTCTCCATCAACACCTTCTACACACACACCAGGAGATGCTATGTCTATGCCTTTGTCACACAGTGGTGGATCCTCGAAACCTTTGCTTATGTTTGGATCTGATGGCTTGGGTTCCCTTGGATCAGCTGCAAATGAGTTGGTTAGCAAAATAATTTATCTTCTACAGCATTTTTGACCTTCTAAATTTCCGTTTTTTAAGCTTGCTACTAATATTTTAACCTTTAAATGTGTTGTTTTGTTAATTGATGTAAGATGGGACAAGCAAATATAGTGTTTTCTGAATACCTTGTGCTTACAAAGGGCTTTAAACGTTTGATTTTTCATTGTTGAGATAACTTCAACTATGAAACCTGATGTTTTTTGAGTTTGAAAAGGCAAAATAAGTTGCAATTCTGAAATCTATAATTTCCAAAGCCAGTTGTTTTCTTCATACTAGTATATGTTTGTCAATGATAATATATTTTTAATTACCTCTGGAATTTGTTGCATTTAAACTCAAAAAGTTGTCAAAGAGGATGTAAATTGATTTGTCCTCAAGGAGATGTGGAGGGAAATTGATTGTTGGCTTCTAATTTACTTCTATACTAATACTGGCTGAACACTCACATACTTGTGGAATTTTACAATTTTGTGATAGTTTCTCTGATATCTCATTATGTGATTGGTTGGTAATGAATTGTGGTTGTCATTTACATGTAAAAGTTGGATGATTGAGACTATTAAATGCAGGCTGATATTGATCGGTTTGTGGATGATAAGATTCTAGATGAGAATGTAGAATCCTTCTTTTCACATGATGCGGCAGATCCTAGAGATCGAGTTGGTCAATCTGGAGATGTCACCAAAGGTATAACTTCCTTATTAGTCTGACCACGGTACTGTAAGAACACTTAGAAGGTGAAGGTTTATCTAATTAACCCAGTTTTGATGAAATCAGAACAAATTGTTTGGAGTTAAAAAATTACCTAAAACTTGTTCTACTTACCAGTTTTCACTGTATAACTGATTCGTATCAATGACTGTGCCAGTTGGATTGACTGATCTGTTCCATCCACTAATCATTGGTATGGAATAAAGCAATCAGCCACACCTAGGAAATTGGGATGGAGAGATGATTTTTTCTTTAGCTAAATTGTCAAGAAGGGATACAGGCAAAACTATTTATTAGAGATGGACACAGTTCACTAATTTTTACAGATGATAATTGAGTGTTTTTACCAATAAGATACAATTAGTTGACATTTATGACTTTACAATGTCAAGTAGTCAATAGATGAAGAAAATTTACCAATGGATGCAAACTATTAATAGATTTTGTTTGTTTGCATATATTGGCAATATCCTTGATTACTATCTGGTATGGTTTGTGCAACTAATATTGCCAGAGTATGAACATTAATGGTGGTCACTCATAAATCAATTTTCATTTCGCTCATCTTTAATAAGTAGTAACAGTATTTCTCTCTTTAAATTATAGTTTTTGGTTCATGCCCCTTTTACACAAAGTTCCAATCTTTTTTATATATTCTGTATTTGGCCATTAGAGCTTGACATTATTTCCAAGACAGGTATTACATTTTCGGAGATCCGGCATATTTCTGCAAGTGCAAGTAAAGTTGAATGCTGTGACTTCTCATCAGATGGAAAATTGCTTGCCACTGGTGGGCATGATAAGAAGGTAACTATTAAATATAAGCGAGTCTGCTGGAATGTCATAAATGCATTTTAAAAAAACTGGTGCAGGAGATGTTAAATCCTTCTTCAAACAATTCTTTTTTTTTTTAATTGTCATTGTCATGGTCATGTACTACAGGTTACATTGTGGTGTGCAGAGTCTTTTACAGTGAAGTCTACCCTTGAGGAACATTCTCAATGGATTACTGATGTTCGTTTCAGCACAAACATGTCAAGGCTTGCTACATCTTCAGCTGATAAAACTGTTAGGGTTTGGGACTCTGATAATGTTAGTAATATTGGTCTACTTATCGTAGATTTTAACAAACATTTGTTTTTGCATGCAAACAGTAGAATTTTGAAATTAATCTACTGTATGATTGAAGGATACCGTAATATGATAACTGTTTATCTTCAAATGATACATAAATTGTACAACAGTTGTGGAACCATGAGCCAGTTCTTCTGATGCCTCTTCTTTTCTAGTTATAAAACTTCATTCTAATTTGCAGCCTGGCTTTTCAATCCGTACGTTTATGGGACATACCACAACTGTTACGTCTGTAGACTTCCACCCTACTAAAGAGGATCTCATCTGTTCCTGTGATAACAATAGTGAGATGCGCTACTGGAATATAAAAAATGGCAGCTGCGCAGGGGTGTTCAAGGTATAGAATGTAGTGTACTCCTATCTGGGAGGAATAATATATAAATTTGAACCCTTGGTTTATCACAGTTAGGTTTTTTCTTGACTTTTTTAATATTACAGTCTGGGGCTACCCTGATGAGATTTCAACCTCGATTTGGACGTATCCTGGCAGCTACATCTGAAAATTTGGTAACTATTTTTGATGTTGAAACCTCAAGTAGCAGGATTAAATTGCAGGTTTGTAACTTCTGGTTATTGTTCCCTTTTAGTTTTTTTCAAACTCGGAAGACTTTTATTGGATTTGCATGTTAAAACCAACTTTAAATTGGTGAAAAGCAATCAAATGATAGATTGTTTTGCATGCTTCAGTGATTGTAAAGGTCTCACATTATTGTAGTTTGTGTGCATTGCAATTGTGATTGGAGCTTATAGTTTTTAGGTTTCAATTTTGGCTCTTGCTAATACTTGAGTTGAAATTTTTGCCAGGTGTTCCTTTTGCAAATAGAAATTACTATGAACTAGGTGTTTGGTCTAAGAGTCCACCCTACTGTCAGTGCATTTTGAGGTTAAAGTCTTGGAATTGAATCTCACATTAGTAAGTCACTTATGGACATTTTTAATTGCTAGTGAGGGTGAGATGGAGTTTAAGAAGGGAGGGAAGATGTCACAATTCAAATTGGCCTAATGGGAGAGAAAATTAGTATTGTACAGTTTATATTCTGAATTTGGAGTTATTTAATGTACTTTCTGCCACTATTATGTTTTTAGGTCTTGTATTCCTCCTTTTTTTTATGGCTTTTGTATTTCTTTACATGAGAGGGTACTATCGGCACAAAATAGTAATTTTACAAAACTTCTTTATTTGTTGCTGCCCATGATCCTTCATTTGGTCTGCATAATTATTCTAAATCCACTTCCTTCTCCCAAAGCATCTTTCTTCTGGATCCAACCTGTCTTGATCACTGCTCAAAAAGCCGCTATAATCCACTTCTTATTTCCTAACATGTTCTGAATTTCAGGTAAAACCCTTAGTGCATTAAAAAACCTATGTTAATATTCCAAATGAGTTTGCATATGAGATTGAGATGTATTTGTGAAAATTAGAGGATTTCTATCATGTTTATTATCCTTTGAGTATACATGCAAGTTCTCCATAAGATTTGTATCTTGTAGTTGTATACTACTTCCATATCTTTCACATGAAGTGGCTGACCCAGTATTTGGGTTTTCCATCTTGCTAATTATAGGGCCATAAAAACCCTGTCCATTCTGTATGCTGGGAACCTTCTGGTGAGTATTTAGCATCTGTGAGTGATGACTCGGTCAGATTGTGGAAGATTGGCTCTGGCAGCAAAGGGGATTGCGTTCATGAGTTAAACTGTTCTGGCAACAAGTTTAACACTTGTGTCTTCCATCCAACTTATCCTTTTTTATTGGTTGTTGGCTGTTATGAGGCAAGTTATCACTACTTTGCTTTACACCATATAGCTTTGCAACTGATTTTGCAACATAACATTAAGTTCAAATATCCAGTCCATATCTTTTCTCATTGAACTGAAATTCTCAGCAGCTTGCAACTTGGCTTGTGAGAATAATTTAGGGATAATCTTTATTTCCCTTTTGTGTGACAGAGAAAGTGGGAGTTGTTATGTACATGGAATTGGTTTAGTGTTGTCATACTCATTGGACTTGACACACTGTGAAATGCTGTTTTCAGACTCTGGAACTATGGAGCATGGCTGAAAACAAAACAATGACACTGACTGCTCATGAAAAACTAGTGTCATCCTTAGCAGCATCAAGCGTTACTGGTGTGGTAGCTTCTGCTAGTCATGACAAGTGTGTTAAGCTCTGGAAGTGAGTGATTGATGACCGTCGCCTTACTGAATACGAATTGGTTTAGAGGTCTTGCACGATTGTTTGATGTTCATATTGACCAACTGCTACAGCCTATGTCTATCTAGTAGGAGTACAGGTTTTCTTAGGTTTTGTTCATTTCATTTCCGCAAACTGTAACTAACCGCATCCCCGGTTAACCCTTAACCGCAAAACTTGAAGTTTTGTGCCAAACCTAACTTGTGTAGCAGGGAAAAACATGGTAGAAGATATAAAATAAGAGCACAGGAAGACCCTTGAAAGTTCCAAAATTGTAACTACCAAACGTTAAATGTTTATTAATATGTTGTGAAATGTTTAGTAATGTTAAACGTTAAATGTTTACATAGCCCTTCGCAACCCCTGTTTGGCAAGTGAAGGATAGGAGGCTTTAGAGCGATGTCCTGCTCCTGCAGTTGATGTTTTATCGATTCAAATTAAAGTAAATCGTCCTACTTCCATGAAATGCCTAACTTCAATGAAGTAGATGATGAAGTTGTGCAATTGGTACTGTGTAACTCGTTCTATGGAGGCTAAATTATGCAACAGCCAAGAAATTAATTCACTACACGGAGACAACAACAACAACAGGGGTTACATGCTCCAAGGCATTGGTCAATTCTGCTGCCTTTTCATCGAGGTATTCTTTCCATGTAACTGGCCGGTACAGTAGAGGATGATTAGAGTCAATCAACTTTGTTGGTGGTGATACCTTAAATGTCCTTGGGTGGGGTATAGAAGTCTGCAATGGATATCCGGTGGTGTTTCCTCTTGACTACCGCCTGATGCGGTGGATTCTGAAAACTTCCACCGGAGATAATATGCATCATCTGCGTTTGTGTGTGGATGTAAAGGACCACACCCACAGTCTTCTTTATGAACTTGGAGGCCATTGGTGCTGCAGCTTTGGAGAAGCAAAGTGAGCAATTGAGGATCTGTGTGAGGAGCTAAGCCCAGTGCATGACCTGGGTCTGGACACTGGATAGGAAATCCAATTGCAAGATATGTGGCGGTGGTTCATTACCTTCACTTTTGGGCTTGAACCACTTCACATCTTGTTGTATCAAGCCCAAGGACTCGGTCATTAGCCCAATGATCTTCTGATGCAGCATTTCTTGCTCGTAATCTTCCTTTACATGACTGCAAGCAGATACCCAGAAGATGGATGTGTAGAATCATATAGGACACGGCACTGGGAATAACAAAATAGTTAAAAACATAAACTGACCATTTAGACACAACTGGTTATAGTCTTATACTTTTTCATGTTGTCGAACTAGCTGTCAAAGAGGGAGATGCATAATGTCGCTCTCTTAGACTGCCAAGGCATGTGCATGTGTATATGATTTCAACTGCTAACTGCCAAAGCTCATCATTTTATAAGCAAACAAGAATAGTTTGTTAAGATATATTTTATATATCTTTTATTTAGTTTTGACAATTTAATTGGACATATAAAATCTTAATTGCATGGGATTTGAAAATTGTGGATTGATGAAATTAAAAAAAAAAGAGGTTGTTGCATGTTTGAATTTAAGTGGGACTCTGATTGTGTGAGAAATTTGTGCACATCTAATATCCACGACAGAAGACTATCACCAACGTGAGTACGCTACACTTGAGATGACGTGTGTGTGTGTGACTTAGAGTTAACGTGAATTAATTGTTCAGTTGGTCAAGTGCTTGTGTGTATCTACGACAATTTAAGATGGTGTGGTGAATAGTTGAACATATATATTAGTGTTGCGTGTAGGTCAAGTGCTAGTATGTATCTTGCATGGGTGTCTAGCAATTAAAGGTGTAGCGGGTGTTGCATTAATCGGTTGTAGAAGTGAATCTTGTGTGAGTGGGTAACAGGTGTGGTGTGCATTAGTTGTTTATTGAATTAAAAAAACAACGATATTCAATAAACAACGATTGCGCTTGTCTTTATGAAATAGCTGAAGTGAATTCTGTGTGTGAGATATATCAATGGTGCAGTGGGCGTAAGTTGGAGTTGCGTGATTCACTTGCTTCTAGACAACTCTTGTGCGTTACTTCCAGTGTTGTTCTTTTTATTGCCGGTGTCCATTGGAGTTGCGGTGGTTATAGTAACTGATTTACGGTTTAACCTCGTCGGTGCTTGTGTGGCATTGGCGTGGATAATTTCTAGTGGAGTGAATAAGATTCTATGGTCTACTTTACAGTAGCGAGAAAACTGGACAACCTTGGCCTTTGATGCTTATAATGTTTCGACAAATAAATGTTTATGTTTTGTGGTGATAATTTTCTGATCTATTTCAGAGGAGTTGAACCCATAGGGAAGTTATTTTTTTTTGTCTCAAGTGTTTTCTTTTTTTATTCTTAATTGATTCATCACTTGAGTTATTTTTGTTGTCTTTTAATTAAAAAGAGTGTTAAATAAAATTCTCTATTGAGGTTTACACGAGTTGATCGTGTTATTGGGTGTGAAAATCTTTCACGGGAAGTGAGGTTGAGAGATAGTACCAAGATTTGAGTGGTGTCGACTCAGTAAAGCCTTGAGTAAATCTATTATACTTCGGTGAAAGTGATTTAGTTGGGTGAGGGCCTCGCAGACGTAGGCAAGGTATACTGAACTACGTTACCAAATTTATGGTGTTTTTATTATTTCGTTTTTTATTGTTTTTGTTTTCAATTGTACTAGAACATCCACGATAAAATTGGGAAGCTTGCAAAATTACCACCCCCTTCAATTTTTTAATTGGTATCAGAGAAAGATCATCGATTTAGAACTTGGTAGCAAGTTGGTGTAGATCCTAGTTTCGCGAACATGGTCATAAGAGAGGGTGCATTAATCATCAGACCACCATTGCTAGACAGCTTTAACTATTCTACATGGAAATCATGTATGAGAGTTTTCATCCAAGCTCAGGGCACAAAAGCTTGGCATTCTGTAATACATGAGTGGATGTATCCGATGATCACTAATGATAAAGGAGAGGCAGTTCAGAAAGATTCATCTGAATGGAAAAGAGCCGAAGAAGAAAGTGCATTTGAAAATTCACAAGCAATGCATGCAATATTCAGTGTTGTTGATGAGGGATGCTTCTAAATAATTTTAGTCTGTGAATCAATAAAAGAAGTGTGATATGTTTTGCAAATTATTCATGAATGGTCAAAATCTATGATAGCGTCGAAACTACAGATGTTAGCTGCGCGATTTGAAGAGCTGAAAATAGATGAGAATGAGACTATTAGAGACTTTTATGAAAAATTGCGAGATATAGCAAATCAGGCTCATCAACTGGGGAAGAAATACTCCAACATGAAATTAGTCAAAAAAACGTTAAGATTGCTACCTCCAACATTTATTCCAAAAATTACAGCAATAGAGGAGGCCCACGACAGTGATTATTTGTCAGGAATCCTTACAAACTTTAAGATGAATCTTTTAAGAGGTAAGTGAGAGAAGAAGAAAGGATTAGAATTGCAAGCCGAGATTGGTAAAGTCGTGAATGACTTAGCAGATGAATCTGACAAGAATGAGAAGATAGAGCTATTAACACGAGAATTCAGTAAGTGGATGAAGAGAGAAAAAAGGCAGGAGCTCATTGAACAATAACTTTAAACAACAAACCAATACTCAAAAGGGAGAAAGAAAGGTAAAGAGAATTCAATGCCATAAGTGTCAAGGCTTCGGACACATTCAATCCGAATGTGCTAATACTTTGAAGAAGAGAAAAGGAAAGTCCTTCACAAGCACCTAGAGTGAGAATGATTTCGAGAGTGAATATGGTAACGAAGAAGAAATAGCGAATGGTGTTGCATTGGTTGTCTTACATAGCAAAATTCCAGTTACTTGCTTAAAAGTAACTGAAGATAAAAAAGTGAGTAAATCGGGAAGTTTTAGGAAACAAACAAATGATTCATCTCTGAAGTGAATCACACGTTATTACAATGCTTATTATACGATGTATAAATGCACAAGAAGGGGGGTTGAATTGTGTATT
>JANIHY010000008.1:48118458-48143952 GCA_027479065.1 Erythroxylum brevipes
TTGTCGAAATTAGCCCTCACGTTTGCCTTGTTGCTTTGACCTATTTGAATTATGCTTCGAGATGTTCGCTTTGCTTCCGCCTTATGCCTTTCGAACCGATGTGCTTTTGTTTCCGCTTTTGTTTTGTTTCCTTCCGCCTTATACCTTTCGGTTCGAGTTGCTTTGGCTTCCATTTTCGTTTGTTTCCATACTTTGTTATCCGATTCGATTCGCTTCAGTCTGTTTTGCTTTCGAATTAGAGATTTTATATTCGGTAACGGGTGATAAGAGTTCATAAGGAGTCATGTGTACGTATTGAGGGAATATGTATAAGTAGTGGGGTTCTGAATACGGGATCCAACAATTTTTGTGATTGGTGAGGAAACGATTGGCCAATCGTGTGCTAGGAATAACTAATTAATCGACCCTCATACCCTTGACGCTGGTACATGAAAGTTGAGTCACCGTATCGACACTTTTCTATGAGACTGGCGGGTGATTCCACACCTAAGGTTTGGACGAGGTCATCACCTAAGGTCAGACGCTCTTGTCGACTATAGTCTGGACTCACCACGGATGAAAGTCGAGTCAACACTGATAATCGGTGGGTGTGCACGTTAGTTTGGTCGACTAGTGGTGTCACATATGATTGTTTTGGCTTAGTATAATATTTATTTTCTGACGAGATTTGATTTATACATCTGATGTTTTTATGCATTTGATGGGTAATTAATAGGCTGGGCCTATGTGGTTTCTAACTAGTATATGATGAGGCATAGGTTAGGCCTATATGTTTTTATGTTATGTATATTTACTTCATAGGTTATCTACACCGTCTTGGTATGATCAAATTTTATTTGTGTTATATGTTTTTCCTGCTCACTGAGTACCTAATATAGTCAGCCCCCTTCGCTTTCCAACCATGCAGGTTAATTTAGTGAGTTTGAAGCTCTAAGTGGATCGTATGGTCTTTTGACATTTTCGTGGTTTTACCACATGTGGGTAGTTTCTTAGTTTTTATTTTTGTTGTATAGTGGCTCATGAACTGTTTTACTGTTTTTATTAGTTTGGATGTGTTGATATCCTTTATGATTATATAAACTTAACTTTTGACTATTTGTTGGTGTAAAAGACTTAGTGTATAAACTTTCAATACAATTGTTGAGATTGTCTTGAGTGGACTTTAAAATCCTGAAGTTGTGGTTGGTTGTGAATATAAAAGTGTGTTTGAAATTGTTTGCAGGTTTTGGGATTTTTAAAATACAGTTGTTGTACTGCCCAAAGTTATAAAAAAAGATATTAAGTTAATCTTGCATAGTTGGATTAAGGATACCGATAGTGTCCTTAGCCCGGTTATGCGACGGTTGCCATGAGCTCAATGTGGTATCGGATTGTGACAATATTTATGATGGTGGCCACCTAATCATGGATGTCAGGCATCAAACTATATGTGGGAGCAACCAGATTGTATGGAGAACAGACCTTAAAACATCTAATATGGGAATACTCATAATCTAGATTAAAGAAACTATCTCGATTTTGTATGGAATGATTAAGTTTTACTTATATTTTTGTAACAACAATCGTAAGTGTAGGTTTAACATTTTAAAGAGTTCCTTATGGAATTCATTGCTACAACTAAGGCTAACCTTAAAAAAAACTATAGAGCTATTTGCCTCTTTCCACAATGCAGGACTTTTTACTAGATAACTTGTTGAGCTTACTTTTGAAGAACAACAAGAAGATTTACCAGGATATGCCAAGCCAAATTTGATGAAAAATTGAATATGATAACATTGAGGAGTGGAAAGGAGTTAGAAGTTGAAGAAAAAGAAGTTGTTGTTCAATAAAAGAATAAAGTTGAGAAAGAGGAAGATGAAGAGGAGGAGCCAAAACTTAGGTGTTTTAATTTTGATTGAGTAGCTTGTAGGATTTTCATTATTAGTTTAGTTTGTTTTCATAGTTTTAACTTTATGATTCTAATTTTTTTTACTTGACTTAAGATTTGATGGAGTTCCATTAGCTATGAAAGAAAAATCACCTCAGTGCATTAAAGTATAAAAGACTTCACTAGCACTAGATGTATGTTAATAACATTGGATAAGGATAAAATCTCCTATTATCTGGGGAGTATTAGTTATCCTCACTTCCTCTAATTATTGTCATATTTTTCATTGTTCTTACATGTTTTGTACGTTAAAAACAACATAAAATTTTGAAAAACTTAAGAGTGAATTAGATTGATTTATAATTTAATGTAGGTAACTAAGTGCTTAACAATTCAATGAACTTTAGAATTGAAACTAAGTGTTAAATAATTCAAATTCTTCCAACAATCCATATCTACTAAAAGGAACATCAACAGGATAACTTCTTCACTTAAATAAAATGGTGAATTAACTCAAACTGAAAATGAGATCCATGCAAAAGCATATAAATTTTTCCTAAGCACTCTTAGTTGTTAAGACAATGATAATTCATCAATGTAGTTGCTCAAATATTTTATCACTAACCAATTCAAATACGAAGTTACAAAATCCATTTTTAAACTTTCAAGCTGAAAGATGTTAAGAAAGATGGCTTTGAGCTCAATCTAGGTAAGTCACTTGGCCTAAATAGTCTAAATGTTCTATTCTTTCAAAGATTTTGGCATCTTATTAAAGAATTAGCAATTAAGGTTCTAGATTTAACAAAAATAGAAAAATGTTAGTAGAAATTAATAAAACCTACATTTGTCTTATTCCTAAAAATCATAATCCTAGCTCCCTCAAAGACTTCATACATATGAGGTAAGTCTCTCAGCCTAGGTCTAAATGTTCTATTCTTTCAAAGATATTGGCATTTCATTAAAGAAGCAGTAATTGATGTTCTATATTTTTTTTTAAAAAGGAAAATGTTAATAGAATTTAATAAAACCTACATTTTTCTTATTCCTAAAAATCATAATCTTAGCTCCCTTAAATACTTGAAGCATATCTCTTGTTGCAACATTCTTCATAAGACTGTTCATACTATGACCATAGTATATTGGTGGTCGGGGAAATGTGACCCCATCGTCTAGTGGTTATCGTAACAGAAAATCAATATGTATCAATCAATCCAATTTGTTGAATAAGTAGTATTAATGATTATTTTTGTTGAACCGTATGTATCAAAAGGTACATGTTTTCTTCTAGCTTTTTAAGTCCACCGTCAAATCCCAGGGCTCAACCCTGGACAGGCAGTGAAAATTGCCTTCGCCATCCCCTTCCTTGCGGTTAAGGTAACGACTTCAGGCATGGCTAGCTCCCATATTGTGATGGGCAGTGTGTACAAGGCCTGGGAACGATATGGCTGACCGGCGATTACTAGTGATTCTGACTTCATGCTGGCGACCATCAAACTACCTGCTTTCATATTGAAACTCATTCTAAAGCCTCTTATTAATAAGTTCCAGTGGGCTTTTATCAAAGGTAGGTTGATTGATAATAATATATTGTTGGCATAAGAATTATTTAAAGGTTATAGTAGGAAAAGCTCCTATAAGAATTGTGCTATTAAAGTGGACTTCCATAATGTCTTTGATTCAATACAATTTAACTACATTTTGCATATCTAAAGGCTTTTGGCTCTCCTAATCTATTTATCACCTAGATTGATCAATATATTTCCATTACACCTAATGGAATAGTGGTTACTGAAAAGCCTACCAACTGGATTGACCATAACATTAAGATGAACAGCAACTTCAAGTATTATTTTAGGAAGATAATAATTAAGAAAAGGGTTGAAAAGTTATTTACTTGCCACTCAAGTATTATTCTTTGTTTCCTAGTCAAATTAGGTAAATTTGTTTTTTTATTTCCTAGTCAAATTAGGCAGATTTATTTTCTTTGTTTCCTAGTCAGATTATGCAGATTTGTTAGATGATTTTAGTAGGAATTTAGTTTCCTTTTCTTATTCAAAAACAAGAAAGATCAAGATCTCTATAAATAGGGAGCATCGTAATGCATAAAGCAAATTTTGGGCAATAAAAGTCAAGTTGAGAGTTTTCTCACAAGCATATAGGATTTTAGTTTCCTTTTCTTATTCAAAAACATGAAAGATCAAGATATCTATAAATAGGGAGCATTGTAATGCATAAAGCAAATTTTGGGCAATAAAAGTCAAGTTGAGAGTTTTCTCACAAGCATATGTGTGTGTGATTTAGTTTCTCTCTTTAGTACGATAGCTTTAGAGGAGCTAAACTTAAGTTCTTTTCTATCTTTCTTCTCTTTCATTCAATTCTTATAACAAAAAACGATTAAGTTTAATTCAAAACAAATAAAACACGTTTAGATTTATTTTCTTGAGTAACCAAATGCACCAAGAAGAAGCTGAGTTTTTAACCTTACACTTGTTGATGACTTGCTTCTCCTTTCAAAAGATGAGGACAAATCAATATGCACTCATATATCTGCTTTACATACCTTCAAAGTGCTATTTAATTAACCTATTAATAGAGTATAATCATTTCATAGTATCTGTAGGAGCTAAACACCATGTCATATGGTTATCCTTAATCATAAACCTCCAACTTAAGGATCCTCCTTTTACTTACCTTGTACTACCAATCCCTAGTAAAATAATATCTTTCAAGGAATAGTCACCATTATTGTAGAAAATTTAGAAAATAATTTGTAACTAGTAAAACAAGTCTCTTTATTTTATAGGCAAATTGTAACTCATTAACTCTATCCACAATTCCCTGCATATCTACTGATCTTCTCACTTTGTCTTTTTAAAGGTTGGATCAAAACCTTTAAGAAGATGTCGAAAAGGTGTCTATGTTCAGGTAATTTAAACAAAAATTCATTTGCAGAGTTAAAAGGTCAAAACTTTGTTCTCCAAATAATGAAGAACACCTCAACATTTTCCTAGTTTCATTAACCAACATAGTCCTTATAGGAAAAACAAATAATATGGAGAATTTTAACTAATAAGGAGGTTATATAGGTTAAATGGATACATATCTGCTTCTTAAAAAGAAAAAGTTTTGGGGAGGTTTGCATTAAATCTACTTCCTCTTAGTTTATGTCACAGCTCCTCTTAAGGGAGTTGCTATATTAAGACATTATATACATAATTGGCAATGGCAAGAATGCTTCTTTATGCTTTAAAAATTGGAGTTAAGTTAAGCTTCCTATATAGGATGAAGTTTCTATTAAGACTAAAACACCTCTTTTCTAAAAGCTCCAAGGTAAATATGATCACTAATGGGATTGACTAGTCCAATAGCTCCTTCATGTTTATGAACTCCATTCTTGAATATAGACCTAGCCTAGAGGTGAGGATCCATATCGTTAGTTAAACAATACTCTTGTCAATTCACTAATTCCTTTTTGCAAAGAGATCTTTTGCCCTCAATTTTGGAAGATAGCTTAGCATGGAAGAATCTGGTTCTCCCTAAAGTTTCTTTCCCTATGTGGCTAGTTTTCAATCAAAGACTGACAACTCTAGAGAAGACGAGTTTTCTTAACTCTCCCCAATAGTGTTGCCTTCGCAAATCTCATCAAGAAACTTTACTTCACATATTCTTCTCTTGTGACTTTGTTGCTTACTTATAGAACAACATTCAATCTTGTTGCAAATTTGTATAAACAAGTTTATCTCATGTACAAACCTTTGAAAAGCTTAGCAAAGGAAGGAGAATCACCAAGGATGACAAAATAGTATATAATATAATGTTTGGCAGTGATAAGTATTCTATTTAGATAAAGGATGACAAAATAGTATATAAGAAATCTCAATTTTTTACCAGAAAAGTAAAAATGAATCCTATAATACAAATAAAAGAAGAGAAATAAATTTAAGATTTATATTTATGCTAAAATCATTTTTCTCATTTATTGATAGCAATGTTTTGTTAATATTAGGATATAGAAAATAAATATAATTTTTATAACTTTAAAAATACTTGCATTATGATAATAAATATAGAGATAATGTCACTATGAAGAAATATAATTGCCTATGAAGGGAAGAGAAGAGAGAAGAAAGAGTGGTGCAGGAGAAGGGGGCAACTAATTGCCTATTATTGAATAATTCATAGTCAATGTCCATATCTACCAAGCTTTGGTTTCTCTTCTGGAACCTCTACCATTGATTTCAATTACAAGCTTTGCTTTGTCCAGGAAACCGTACAATTCAAATGGCGTTGCAAGAGAGGGAAAAAAAAAAAAAAACATTAATATATAAGCTACAAGTTATACATTCCTGTAAAATTTCATGTACATCACTGACGTTTTGAGATTTGCTGCAAACGATTATATATGCGAGGAAAACATAAGAGTTATATCATGAATCTTCGATAAATTTGTTCTGCTCAGTCATCTCCTCTGAAAATTGAAGGATTTTATTGCAAAAGCAAAAACCACTGCAAAGAGCACACAGAAACCAACCACCATAACACCTGCTACGCCCAAGAAATCATGCCTATACCCGAACACTTCTTTCAGTACCTGACTTACAGGGGCGAAGTGATCCCCATCTGGCAACCTCATCAGTTTAACATCATCCCCATATTGTGATGCCAAAAGGCCATATAGAGTCCAAGCTATGGGGTTTGCCCAGTAATACCATCTCCACCAGATGGGGATTCTCTGTTCAAAGTTTGTAAGACTACGTTATGAAGGTGGGAGGAGGAGAAAAACTGTAAAATTCACTTTTAGGCAGCTTTGCTAGCGAGCAGGAGAGGCTATTTGATTGACATTGAAAGTAAATGGAAAAGAACAAGAGTTGTATGAATTTTTATTATGGGACAATTCTACAAGAGTGTCAAACAAAAGTGTACTGTGAATTCTTAGGGAGGGATAAGTACCTTGTGAGGTATCATAAAGCCACTGAATAGGTTCCAGAGCATGTAAAATGGAGCAGCAATGATGGAAGCCACATTATGGTTTGGTGTCACGGCCGTCGTCATCATTCCGTAAAAGGTAAAATATAGCATGGTAAAATACATAAAAAATATGTACCAGATGAATTTCAAGGCAGTCCATTCAAATGCTGCCATGGAATAGAAAATTGAGCAGTAAATAATCGTCTGTGCAAACACATAAGGGAACTCAATAACCACCTGCAGATAAAAGAGAGCAGAATTTTGAATCTCCAGAATGGACTTTCATTACAGACAGGTACGGGAACAAGGTCAGTGGTAAACCTGAGCAAATGCAAATGGCAGGGCTGCATACATCCCTGCAGCTCTCTCTCTATATGAGACAAACCTTTCAACAGAAACAACAGGTTGAACAGCACTACCATTAGTGATCCCGATGAACAAGACTGCGGCATACATGGATCCCATGGCATTGAACAATTCTTGCACATTGTCCCTGGAAGAAACAAATTCAGTCGGAGGATATTCTAATGACAGAAATCTAACTTAGGCTAAGAGAAAAGACCCTATCAACAGAGACCCAAAAAGATGAGAAAATCATCAATATTTTTATCCAAAGTTTTGCTGTCCCGATGTCACAAACATCCAATATTGTTGAAAGAGCTAATATGATAATGACTTTTCAGAAGGATCAAAGGGAAGACCTCTTTGAACCGAATCTCCAGCATATTGTCCCAAGCATTACTGATATCACAACTGTGTAGAAGAAACGCACAGCCGTGTATTGAGGGTATCGCCAATAAGACAAATTATTCTTCCAAAGACAAGTCAAGAACTGGCCAAAGTATGATTGAGAATACTTTGTTGGGAAGCTCAACTCTTTTGTATTGTTATTTGGCCTGCTCAGAATTTCAACCAATTCTTTGTTGCGTCTGAAACATGAGAGGACAGTAGTATTAGATAAAGCAGACTCCAATGCCGATCAAAAATATAGAATCAGCATCAACAAAGATTGGCATACTGAAATAGATTTGATTTTCGATAAATTTCAGCGAAGTCTACTCGTAGACGTTGTTCTTCAGTTGAAGAAGTGACTTCAAGCATCCATGCAGCAGGGTTATACCCTGGCTTTATTTTTGCCACTCCATCAATAGCCTGCAAAAGAAAATTGCATAGCATTTAATTGAATAGCTACCGCAAAAAATTATCAAGATATTGGGTATGTAAGTTAATTGAACCAAACTGACCTCAAAATATTTTATTAATTCACGTGACTCAGGGCCCAGTGGACCAGCATATATAAGTTCCCCTCCACGTTTCATAAACAAAAGCTGTCATGGTAAATGAGACAGGAGGATAAATAAAAATAATCAACCAGTACATCCCAGCTGTCTTAACTTTCACATGGCAGAAATTCATAATTAAAAGAATTCAGAAGTTTCGATCCAGTTGCTGTCACTTGCAATGAGAATGATATTGTTTAAATAGAACTCTGATTTCAGAGAAACCATATTTCAGGAAAGAGAAGTCCAGATAATAACAAACAATTACCTCATCAAAAGACTCAAAAATGTCTATGCTCGGCTGATGAATTGTACAAACGATGGTGCGTCCAGTGTTCACAATATTTCTCACTGTCCTCATGACAATGGCTGCAGACCTTGCATCCAAACCTGATGTAGGCTCATCCATGAACACTATGGACGGGTTGGCAATCAATTCAACAGCGATTGTTAGCCTTTTCCTTTGCTCTGTGGACAGACCATCGATACCAGGCAAACCGACCAATGCCCCACTTAATGAAGTAAGCTCAACAAGTTCCATCACCTCGTTGACAAATGCCTGACAATCAACAGTCAAGGTTCATGTCCAAGCTTTTCAATGTTACGCCAAAAAAAAAAGCATGCATGTGTTTATCTGCTGAGCTTGAGCAGGGTAAATAGATGTATGCACTTGCCTGTTGTGTACCAATGTCCACTTCTGATGGTAACCGGAGCCAAGCAGAGAAAAGAAGTGATTCAAGGACAGTCAAGCAAGGAGAATGGATGTCATTTTGCTCGCAATAACCAGCAATTCTAGCAAAAGTTTCTTGCTTTTTGGGATAACCAGAGATATGTATGCTCCCTTCTACCACCCCTCCGGTTTTCCTACCAGCTAGGACATCCATGAGTGTGGTTTTTCCAGCACCACTAACTCCAACTAATGCTGTAAGTACGCCCGGTCTAAATGCTCCAGTAACATTAACCAACAACTGAAGTCTGTCTTCTACTATCCCTTGCTGCTTCAATTCCTGAAGAGGTAATGTGATTAGTAACTTATATTCTCAGGGTGAATATTTTAAGGAAGACATTTGTCTATGGGACGAAGCTATGTACACACCACAGGAACATCTACAAAGTAGTTGATATTGCTGAAAGACATGGAAAGTGGTTGAAATGGAAGAACCATCCCTCTCTGTTTGAAATACTTTCCTGCTCAGATAAGTTACCATGAATGCAGCTCAAATATAAAATCTGAGTTATAATGTTGAACTCAGAAGAATATGAAAATGCAGGAAAAATTTCAGTTTACTAACCGTTTGACGAGCCTGAAGTATATAAGTAATGTCTCAGTTCAATAACATTATCACCTTTCCTTCTCTTTTCTCTCTCTAGCAGCTCTTCCTTCGATATAACTGCCTGTTTCCTTCCCCAAGCTAAAATGTGTAGCAAAAATGCATTATTAATTAGATTAGATCTTCTATAGATTTGTTTCTAAAAATTTTGGTTGAGTAAACAAGTACAAAAATATGTTGAGCAGCTTACGTTTCAGGTGAGCAAGAAAGAAAGTGAACATCACATTGAGTACAACTGTATATCCAACTAAGGCACCAACACCGATCCAATACCAGTAGCTCTCTGGAAACAGACTACGTGCTCTCAGAACTGCCTCTCCTAATGAAAGATTAGTAGTGTTCCCTATTTTCTGCACAAGAAACAAAGAGGAAAGCAAAATTAAGTTTTAGCTAGACTAGCAAAATCTAGAAGTACTTGATGCAGAATCCAAGCCAGACCCCAGCATGACATACATATCAGCAAAAGCAATAAGCCTAAGGGTCTGACATTTGTCTAGTATTGTTTAGCTTCATCCAATATCAGGAGTTCAAATGGTGTTGCTTTTATATGGCCAAGTAATGTATCGGGGCAAGAGCGCAACTTGCTTCAGAAGACATTTGAGCTCTTCAGAAGACATTTGAACTCGGTGCAAGGAATAATAATTAAAGTACATGATTTTCATGTAATATCAAAAACAATCATTTGCTAGTCAAGCAAAATATGAGAAATAACAGTATGATTACAACCTTAGACCAAGAATGCCCAAGAAATTCATTTACTGAAGCAGCATTTTGAGCATACATCAAAGGAGAAACCCAAAAGCCCCATATCCACCAGCTTGGAATGTGATCTGTCACAACAAAGGAATATAAGAGACAAAGGCAAGTAGCATCAACTGACAAAACATCAATGCTTATAGTACCTCTTGAGATGATATACCCTCCAAGAGCCATGACAACCAGCATAGCAAAAGATCCAAATGTATTGGAAACTATCATATTGCGACCCAAGGACCCAATTACACGGAAAAGAGCTATGGACATCTGGTGCAGAGAGAAATACAGCAAGAATTGCCGAAAAAATCTGTAAATAAAAATCAATAAGATGAAATCCACTCCAAAAGGCCTAAAAGAATTCATTTATCCACAATGGATGTTCTATCTACCTGGTGATGTTTGGATCGTAGCCAATTACATAATAAGTAACTGCCACCCAAAGACCAGACTCCATGAGTGAAGTTGGAATGCTGAGGATCCAAGAAGGAATTGTATACACCCAGCTGGGATAAAAGTGTAAATCACGATGCTTGTAAAGGACGGGAAGTTTAGCTACCAGCATGGAAACCTCTGTAAACCCATTAAAAAGAATAATGACCATGGAAAAGTATATTGCACCGACATATAAGCCTCCATCATAAATTGTATCATGATGCAATGTCGTCCGGAAAAACACGCTCATCGTGATCAAGGCAACAAAAAGAAGCTGCAAAACAGTTCATAATACACCTATATGTCAGGTTTGGACCATTTTACAACATTATCACTAGATGAAATATGTTTGGTCATCTGCATTATAGTACAGATCAACAAAATCAAAAGAATAACCAACGGAATAGAGTTAGACTCCAACCAACATGATAAGTGGCTGTACCACATCATCATAATATTCCAGTACTGACAAACTTATTTATGACTTGGCAATCTAACAGAGTAAATAGTATACCTGAATAAATTTGAAAACATAGATAAATGAATTTCGTTTCATTAGTAGCTTCTGCCATGCAAAGCTTGTTTTCAAAAGTTCCTTTCCCTTCACGCCATAGCTAGAAGTTGACAATGCCGCTGGATGATTATAACGTCTATCAAAATGAACTTTTAGTTCATCGTATAAACTTTTACCAGTTCGATATAAACGAAAAGCATCAGCAAACTTTCTTGGAGGTATGTAGTGATAAGGGCGATAAGGATCAGACCAGTACTGCTCTTGATCCTTCTTTGATACTACCTGTACACGAAGAGTTAAAGCAAAAATAACTAATCATAGACCAGAAATTCACACCATAATACTTCAGTACGTACTTCTTGCAGGAAATCTGCTACATTTTTTCTTTCAGGACAAGTAAATCCCAAAGAAGAAAAGAAGTCAAGAACATCATCATGAGGCCCCTGGTACACAATTTGTCCCTCGCAGAGAAGTATGACATCATCAAACAGTTCATAAGTCTCAGGTGCAGGTTGCAGTAAAGAAATTACAGTGGTCCCATCAAGTGCACGAGTTGAATGCTTAAGATACTTGATAATTTGAAAAGTCGTTGAGCTATCAAGCCCATTTGAGATTTCATCCATGAAAAGCACTCTAGCTGGACCGACTAGTAATTCACCTGTAAATAGATGCACATATCTCATTCAGAAACAGCTAAGGAAAAGTGAGGACAAAAGGTGCTTCTGGTGCGAACCTGTTGTGAGCCGTTTCTTCTGACCCCCTGAGATTCCTTTAAGCATTTCATCGCCCACTAATGTGTCAGCACATATGTCCAACCCTAAAATCTTTGTCATATACATTTTAGTAATTATAAAATGTGGATACATGATCTAAAGCAGAAAAAAGGAACTTCCTCATTCTAAGACAAAAATAATATCACATTTCACTTTGCAAAGGCATTGTAGCAGTGATTTAATCCTGCAATTCCTGACCAGGTTGTGCCTGATATTGGTGTTACGGCATGATAACATAAGCAATTTCAAAGTCCTTTTGTGTGGATTAGAATTGCTGGCTGTAGGAGAATACCTTCAAGATGTACTCCACCACCAGGCTTGTTTTCTTTCCACCCAATGCCAATGACTGAACAAAAACATTGTAAACATGTTCATATCCTTGCAAATAATTGTTTATTATCCAAGAAAAAGGTATCTGAATGCAACTGTGAAACCCAGCTGGTACCTTCATGAATATGTCAAGATCTTCATCAGGCTTTATCCCTGAAATCTTTTCTCTTCTTGCAAGTTCCAAAAGCATATCTGAAATGAGCCTTTGTAAATCAGTATAAAGATAAGCATGCCCCAAAGCCACGGTTAGGTATGAAGTCGTAACAAGAAGCAGGGCATGTTTTAGATTTCGTTTAGAATTGGGAAAATGCAGAGAAAAAGAAATATAGTTATGTACACATGATCTGCTAAATCTTACCATATTTGGATCCAACACCTTGGCATTGTCCCGCAAACTCTAAAGTTTCTCTTACTGTCATTTCTGCCACATGCCAATCCTGTTGACTTACATAAGCTGACGTTCTTTGAGCAACAAACTCGTTTAGACTGTGTCCATTGTATGTAATTTTCCCAGAAATCTTCAAAACAAAATTTTCAAAATAAGCAAGAACTAAATCCGGAGCTATCACATAAATCATTTAACAAGAATATGCATCTTTATGACAGTTTCAACGATAATGAGATTCCTAGAGAAAGACAGTTGAAAGCCACAAAGGTCGAAGCATCACATGGGCTAGCATCAATGAGGAGCATGTAATACTTGACCTCTATCCTAATATCATCATCATCTCTACTAAGAAAGCAATAGCTTTCAGAAACAAAACGCTGAGACATAATAGCGTATAGTGCATAGTTTTAACTTGAATAATTCTGTTGTGCTATTTCGACCGATGGCTTTCCTTGACGATTCTATGATAACACTTTCTCTAAACAGCTAGCCGAATGATAAGAAATTTCAATCACCTGCAAATTATGTTCAAGACGTCCAGCAAGGGCCAAGAGTAAGGTTGTCTTCCCAGAGCTTGGAGGACCCAATAGCAGTGTCAATCTATTAAGCACAGGATGATACTTAGAACTTGAGACCAAAAAGCGACAAGCAAAATTCACCGTTTGTTATTAGCCCAGACTCGAAACATTACCTTGAAGGTCTGACAATTGTATTGATGTCATCCAAAATAGTTAACTTGCATCTGTTTCCTTTATAAATTAGCAACTTCCTTAAAAACGCCTTTCAGAAGTGAAGAACACATGACGTTAGACTACGACGGAAACGTAAATGCAATATCGACTTGAAAAAACATGCACATCAACACACAGTTTATTTACCTCAGTCATGTTGAAAATGAAGTTGGGAATGGTTGGAAGTGCCCTACTTCCGACGTGGACATAGGATTCAACCGTCAGGTTTTGAACTCGAACCTCTATCTTCGGCAATTCCAAAGCCACTCTAAAACCAACAACAGTTTCAAGACTTAAGAACAACGTATACGGTCTTGAATGAGAAACATAAGACCAATGTACTCTTTCTAATGAATAAATAAAACATTATCTATGTTGTTCAAGAGGGCAATTTTTTGTTGCTTCACATCCCATCAAGTGGAAATCCAAAGAATCGGATCCTAAAGTCTCCTATACCGACAACATTCATCCGGGCATAGCCAATCATAGCACAATATTTCCAGTCTTGTCAACTGTGTCATGCTTGATGTAATACTACGTAGCGAAACAATTGTAACTTATAATCATAGTAATCTAACGAGTCTCCTATACCATACTCCCGGCCATGAGCTGAGTTAGAAGCTTGTAAAGAGTGCAAGGCTATACATAATATAATACAAGAGATCGTAAAATTACGCGTCAAGTCGCTTCCTCATTCGATCGAAGAATAGTTCAGGGTCGTGGTCCACCGAGTTCACCAGCCGGTCCAGCACAAGCGTCTGTTCCTGCGACTCCAGCTCACTTAAATCGATCTCTCTAGAGTCACCAACCATGTTCTTGAAAATGCCTCTCCGCACTCTGGCGTAGGTTGGCAAGCGCTCCAACGCCGCCCACCGGAGCGCCTCCTCGTCCTCTCCTTCCTCCCGAAACGACGATGTTCTGGCGACCACATTCTCCGCCGAGTTCCACATACTTGAGATCTCACAACAAGAAACCAGACGCAGAGATGGAGGCTCTGGTGATGGAGAGGAATAGAATTATGATAAATATTGAATGTGGTACATTATCTTCGTGTGTGGACTTGGTTGAGAGTGCGGGAGGGACATCTACATTGCAGTACTTTCAAGGGTAGTTGAAGTCTTCATTAATGGCTCCATGTTGCCTTTGGTATCTCTCTAGTCAGTGGATTAGCTTTGGACGGCTCATTAATAGCAGCGGGAAAGACAAATTTTGCAAGTTTTTACATTTTCCAGCCCAACCAGCTTCCTCGCCTACCATATAAACTCAACTCGCTATCTTCTGGCTGCAACGTGTTGGTGAATGATTGATGTTGGCTGTGGGTGATTGTAACTTGATGGTGGTTAGAGTTGGACAATGGCATGTAATTGGGAACTTTATGGTGGTCAGAGTTGGAAAATGGAAACAATAAAAGTTAAACAAAGCAGGGGGTTGAGTAACGGTTAATTGCTTGACAACGTTAAAGTCAAGACGGTGGGAGAGAGACGGTGAAGGGAGTGGCTGCTTAGTTTAGACGTTCCAATATGTGCTTTTCAGGTATGACGTCCATGACTTTTCGATAAAAACCCTCCATTTTCTTCTCTTTTCTTTTCCTTTTTCCTTAAGCTTCTTTGCCTTTCCATCCATAATTACTCTCCGTGCAAGCCATTTGCTTCTAGATGGCCTCGTGAACGTTGTGAATTTGTTGTCCCAAGAAACTTCATTGAAGAAGAACAAAGATTTTAAATCGAATACTAACCCAAATTGCTGCCTTTATCTTTTTTCAATGCTTCGTTCTTTGGATCCTAACGCTTGTGATGTAAAGAAATTCAATGCTTGAATTTTTCTTTTGTTACCTGCACAATATTTTTTCTAATTTACTATGCACATCTAGTTTAAGAAACTCTTTAATGTAACACTACATGAAATCCAGGTTTTCATCTAATAATTCTAATTTTAATTTTAACAAAATGATCGTATATTTTGAAAAAATGAATAAAAATTTCATGAAACTTTCGAATTAGATTCATTGACGAACTGGATTCAATTACATTTGTGAGATTGAATTAAATTCTATTTCCACTGTTTTGAATGAATATATAAATATTATAATTGAATTTAAATACATTGTTTGGAATACAACAAAAATAAATTCAACTACTTTTGCATCCTTAACTAAAGATAGTAAGCAATCAATGTGTGTGTATTTTGTAGCAATTTTTAAACTTATTATATGTATATTTGGAAAAATAATTTTTTATATTTTGAAAAGAATTGACTTTTCAATTCATAATTCAAATTAATGAATTGAATCCAATTCATTGGTTTCCAAATGGCCTTTTAAAGTTTTAAAAGATTTATACTAAACAGAGTATTGCAAGACACTACATTAGGTTGCATGGCGACTGAGATTACGAGTCAATACAGCTAAAACCATCCTACAAAATAGTTAAAAGACCAAAATTAAGCTAAGTTTCAATTCCGTGCTAGGATAAGGTTAATATTCACTGCTCCTCTCGCACATAAAAATTTTTCTATCTATTTTATCAGGGTGTGATTGTCAAGCTAAAATGTTCCTATAAATATGAAAATTCCTTTCATATAAATTTCTTAAACTAAGCATGCAAAAGTTATTTTGAAGAGTGAAAGCTCCTCTTTGTTAAAAGGCCTAACTCACCCCCAAAGCTAGCTTGAGAAGGGAGATTTGCATACTATTATAAATGACTGAATGCACCCACACTTGTTCGATATATTATTCTTGGCACACTCTCCTCAGTTCAAAGCAGAGATGGACATCTGCTGGACATATTGAATAAAGGGGCAGAATCAAGCACCGCCCCAACCATCAACACAAACAGTCTCTGATACCATGTTGAAAGGCCTAATTTACCCCAAAAGCTAGTTTGAGATAGGAGGTTTGCACACTATTATAAGTGATTGAATGCATTCACACTTATTCGATGTGAAATTCTTAATACTCTTTGCTTAACTCTTTTAAGTTTTAAGCATCAATCAACAATGTAACTACGTCGATTTATATCATAATATAGGTTGCAAAGCTCTAAAATTCTCTTCCATAACAACAATGAGTATTGACAGTTAAAGAATAGATAGTCCGTCATTTTATTTTCCATCTTGCAAAGGGAGAATAAAAGAGTCTATGAAAATGTACCTTAACCTATCTTTGGTTATTAATCGCTGCTTTGATGGCAAGTAGAGTATGAAAGTCATTTTTTAAAATATTGTTTTGCCAAACTAGTTTGAAGCAAGGAACAGAGACATGAGGTCATGTTAGCAAGTTGTAACAAGATTTACTTACAAAGGACGTTGATGTATGTTTAAGCCAGATCAAAGAATCTTCTTTTTCAACCCTATGTTGAACATAACTTGCTTACTTTTTGTATTTGTTAAAGGAGCTTCAAGGAATGCTACTAGTTGATTTGATATATTTTGATAGATGAAGTTCTTAATTTATTACTGATGATGTGATTTAGTTTTAACCGCTAGTGCATGGTATAGTTATAATTAGACTAATGAGTATGGTTCGATCCTACAAGGGCTAAAATTACTAGTACTTATGGTCTTTTTATCATCTAGTCTAACAAATTATGGTGCTTAAGATTAATCAAATTCAAAATTGAAACAATAAAATAAATAAATAAATATAATTGACCTACTAGATTAAAGATTAAAGTAAAACAAATAAAAGAATACTGTAATACCTAAAATCCAAATTCCCCTAAGATTTCTCATAATGATTTCACAAATCAATTTAATCTATAGTTCATTGGACCGTGGAAATTCCTTAATTATACTAATACCTTTCTCAAGACTATTACATCTAATCCTAGGTCAATTAATTGAAATCTCTTTCACCCCTAAAATTTTATTAATCAATTTATTAATTTCACTATTAGGTTTGACCATAACTTGGAGAATTTATATCTACTTATCTCTAGGTTTTTATGCAGTTTCTTTCAATTATGCTAGATCTATTTATACAAAGGATTTCCCAATCTTAATTGCTAAGATCATACATGAATCAATATGCTAGCAATATTAATTTAAGAATAATTAAGAACACGTAATTGAATTTCAATGAAACTAAAGAATGAATTAAATTAAAATAAAATCACTACAAGATCGATCCCGAGGTTCATCTAATCCAAGTACCAATAAAAGTTTAGTTCCTGATCATAATAGACATAACATTAAAAAAAAATAGAAAACTAAAAGAAACATGATGAAATATCTTTTAATATTCATGAAATCCACTTTAAATTAATGAAAATTCACTCCAAATGCATTTTCTTGTTTGCTCTTTGTCCTCTTTATTAGCCTAGGTCATCAATTTGTGTTTCTCGAGCCTCCCTTCTACTTTTCCTTTTAATTTTTATATTATAGTTCAAAAATTAGGATTTTGGGTGGTATATAATCACTAAAATGGTTTTGTGTGGTGGCCATGTTAGTTAGAAATCACAAAACTCTTGAATTTAAATTATAACATAGGGTTAAAATGCACATAAGGCATGGAACACAAATATGTCCAAAGATTATATAACTCTCTAGAAGAACCATGTAGCCATCTTATTTTGCATGAGACATGTCAACATGGGCTTGTTGGTATGGACACGAGCACGTCTAAAGACCACGGTCATTTTTAGTTTCTTCATAACTTAGTCAAAATAGCTCTAAGTCACCCTAAACTTAACCCAAATGATTCCTTTTACTTTGAATTATTGAATTCCAACTAAAAACTCAATAGGAATGAATTAATTACCAAAAAATAATAAAAACTCTCAAGTAAACAAGCAAAATGCATTAAACATGGGACTAAAAATATGGTCTATTAAGCACTCACAAAACTCCTTGATACTTAAGTATTTGCTTATCTTCAAGCAAATCAATTTCATTACTGTAAACTTAATAAGAGACAATTACAGGAAAAGCATCAAACAAATCAAATATATCCATCAAGATTATCCATTATTCATTAAATCGCAACATTCATTGAATTGTTAATCATTTAGTGACTTGCATCAAATTATAAATCAATCCAATTCACTCCATAATTCTTTAAATTTCAACTCAATTCACACCATTCCATTTAATACATAAAGCAAATATATATAATAAAAATGTTAAAATCTTTAAACTTTTTTTCATGCTTGTTATTAAAAATAAAACACTAAGTTTAAACAATTCAACATAGGAGCATTTAGAATCTTTTTTGAAAAATCACTTAGCTTTTGACGTGAGAGTAAACACCTTATTATGAATACCCCTAGTTACTTAAATAAGTCACTATCCGATAAGTGTAAATTGCATCGTATTTTAGGGTATAGTTTGATATGTGTTTAGCTATTAATTTAATCATTCAGTATGTGTTTATGTTAGAATTATGCTAGTTTGTTAATTATTTATGTTTTAAGTGTTTTATGGGTTAGTACAAGTCTTTGAGCTTAAATATTATATTTTTGAGGTACTTTGATGTGTTTTCTAATATTTTAGGGACAACATCGAAGAATGGAGAAGTTTCGAAGACATCCGAGCTGAAACAACGAGCCACGATCGTGACATATCAAGTCACGATTGTGACAGAAACACAAAGTTTGGCCCATGATCGTGGGCTACATGCCATGATCGTGACAGAAGCCTAGAAAATGGCTTACGATCTGGCCTATAGGGTCACAGTAGTGGCCTGCATCAGGCAAACACGCAAACACTCAAAAACATCAAGTTTTGAGGGATTTGTTGGACCTTTCGGACCTTAGAAAAATCTTATACCCAAAACACAAGAGGATATTTAAAGAACAACAAAAGAGGCAAAGGGGGAGCTTTGCATCAACCACCTTGAGAAACCCTAGAGAGAAATCATCGAGAGAAGAAGGAATAGAGAAGAGGAGAAGAAGCTGACTAGGGAAGTACTCGACATACTTCCTGGATCAGGAAGTTTCCTGGCGTCTTTACCTCCCATCATCCATTTAGATTGTATTTTCTATTTATTTTTAGTTTTATTATTGTATAGAATTGAATTGAACAGTTGATGATACAATCTAGAATGTCAAGAGTGTTCTAAACTCACCTTCAAAATTTTATTCTTTAAATTATGAAAATTTGATTGTTTATGTGTTTATTGGATATTGTTATGGTTTGATTCTCCAATTGCATAATTCGTTAATAAACTGAGAGGGTGAATCGAATGAAAAATGATTAAATTAGACTAAGAGAGTTTGGTGATTTAATAGAAACTAGAATTGAATTAGATCGGTAATTTGTGTGAAGAGAGATCTTGCATAGATTTTTGATGGTTTATTAGAGAGCTTCATAACTACTTAGGGTTTTGGATAGGCTGTGAATTAAGAGATTGCAACCTCCATAATCTGATTAGGGTTTATGATTTAGGGTTAATGGTTATAACTTGAAAGAAAGTAATCAACCCTAGGATAGCCTAGAACTAACAATCTGATAACTCATAATCAGTTAGGTTAGCATTAAGGATATGTAAAATTCCCCTCTCTCAATTGATAATTTCTTTCGGTTGATACTTTGATGGATTGCAATTACTTAGTAATCAAAACCTATAACTACTTGCCTAAAAACTATCAAAATCACAGCCAAATCATAATGAATTATCTAAAATTCTTGAATTACTTATTATTAAGCTAATTGCAACAAAATTGATAAGTTTAACTGCTAAGTCCCTCCCTCACACTAAGTTATACATTATCCTCAATATATAAAACATGCAAGAATAATTAAAAATATGAAAAATAATGGTAGCAAGTGAGGAAAATTGTTACCTCCATGAAAATAAAAGGTTTTGAGCCTTGTCAAATGCTGTTAACATCCATTCAATGTTGGTGAAATCTTCTCTACTCTAATACAAGGGGCAATGTTGCCTTTATAGCCTCAGGAACTCCATTCAATCTCAAGTAAAAAAAAAAATTATGACAATAAATTAAGATTATGAAATAACAAAACTGCTAATAAAAATCCTATAAAATACTCAATAAAAATAAAAAACCTAATTGTTAGGTTACCTCCCAATCAACGCTTCTTTATTAGTCTTTTAGCTAGACTTCTCAATAAGTCCTTCTTCAAATTGGATATATAGTTAGTGGTTTGCTTTCGCCTAGCTTCCTATATAAGGGTTCATTATTTTAAAAATAGGTAATATGCTATAAGATAATAAGGACGTAAGGTATCAAATTAACAAAATCAAGTAAATCCAATAATGCCTTTTTCAGTTATAAAATGTCAATATAATAAGGAATAATAAATCCCCTAGATCTTCAATTGAATTTGACAATTTATTTTGTGGGAAGTAAGATCCCTCTATACTAACGATGATTATCGATAATTCCATGATTCCTCTACACTTCATAATGTTATGGTACTCATATGCTCAACCTAGCCCTTTAGCTTATGGAGGGTAGAATTGGATGAAACAACAAATTTCATAAGGGCATCCTTAAGAAATTGATACTCCTCTTACTTTAGTTGTTGTAAAAATCCATATAAAGGATGATCGGTCTATGCAAAGTCATAATAACTGCTCTAATATATATTATAAGTATTCTAGTATAGGGTACCTAGAGATCACTTCTCTATGCAATTTGGATGCTTCTACATATAGTCTAGTACCTGGCATTTATGATATGGTGGTCACCTTCATAAATGTCATAACATGTCATGGATATCAATTGAGCTTCCGAATACATATCGCCATGCCTTTTGTTATAAGCTTCCAAAGTTTTCATAAGTGATGGAATACTATAATCCCCCTAAGAATACTATGCTCTCCATCCTTCCATTAAATTTAAAGGCTATAACAATAAGTCCCAGATCCTGAAAATAGGCCACAAGCACAAAATCAAGAAAGAGAGCTCTAAAGATAGATAAATAAATATAGTATAAAAAGGGAAAAATATGAAAGAAAAATAATGGCTGGACTTACATAAATCAAGTTTTCCTAATATCCCAGTCCTATTGCAATGGTGCCAAAAACTTGATGATGTAATTTAGTTTTAACTACAAACCCAGGATGTAACTATAACTAACACCAATACGTACAGATCGATCTTACAAGGACTAGAATTATTAGTATTTACCATCTTTCTGTTATCTAGTCAAATAAGTTATAGCGCTTAAGATGAATCAAATCTAAAATTAAAATAATAAAATAAAATCAATCGACACAATTGACTTACTAGAACAAAGATTAAACTAAGAAATAATCAAAGAAGACTATAATACTTGGAATTCAAGTCCCCCTAGTACTTCTCATAAAATAATGATTTCACTAATCAATTTAATCTATAGTTCATTAAACTTTGGAAATTTCTCAATTATACTATTATCTTTCTCAACACTATTAATTAATTGAAATCTCTTTTTAATTAAAACCCTTAGAATTTCATTAATCAATACTAATTTCTCTATTAAATTTGACCATAATATAGAAGATTTATGTCTACCTATCTCTAGGCTTGTTTGCAACTCTTTTCTTAAAAAATAGTATAAATTAATAAATAAAGAAAGTATTACAAATACGACATAGAGCTTAAGGGTGTACCCTATACAACCCTTGCATTCGAATACAATAAGTATAGATAAAATGAAAAGAAGAATTACCTTAGATGTTTAGAGAAGATAGTAAGTTTGAACTACAATTCTGATTCAAATTTGTCAACAGCATCATCTACTTAATTTCATTAATGATCTCTAATTTTAGGGACTCCATTGATGATTTTTTTTTTGCAAATCTTCTGATATTTTTTTCTCTCTATGAGGTATATGTAGAGTAAATCAACTTATCAGTTTTCGAGTAGGCATTTTGGTTTGACAGACTTTGCATAATATCTGTGAGAGAATTACCTGGATTAAGCCATATAAATTTTCTGACATATTCCTACATGTTGTTGTTCAATGGACATCTAAAGAAGAGGTGATCACTTGATTCCTCATATACCAAACACATTGGACAAGTTTTGCAACTAACAGGTAAGGCATTCTATTAATGGTGTTGAACTTATTTTTAATTACAAGCCACTAAATAAAAGAGATTCTTGGTGTTAAAACCTTTCTCCAATCAACCTTCAAACATCTTCTTCTTAACAGGTTTTTGATGGTTTTGTCTGTTAATTCGCGGATAGATTGTTCTTTCTAGTAAAAGGTATCTAAAAATTTAGATTAGGAGGGTATGCAAGTTGTAAATGTCTCACTCTATGGGGGAATTACCAAGAATTTTTGTTACTCATTAAACTGATTCTGGTGTGGAGAGACAAGATTGATGAAATTCTTGAGGTGTAAAGAGCGTGCAAGATTTGTCTTTAGCCTGACCAATTATCATACCATAATGATACTAGCCTACCATTTCAAATTATGCATAAAACATCAGCTTGTACCATATCCCTCAACTTCAGTAGTTAGTTTAGGAATTGTGAATTTGAGGTATTATTACTGATTTCCCAGATGCATATGCCTTTTAAGAAGTATGAGTGTAACCATTTAATCTATAGTGACTTTTATTCCACTAATATCTACCAAAATCTTTGAAGTATCAATGTATGATTTATAGTCTTAATCAAAGAGATGTTCAATCAACCTTCTTCTTTTGGAAGGCACATTTTAGTTCATTTCACTTTAGTTACTCTTTTGTGCCACCTGGATGACTCCAAAAGAAGTTCTTGAGTAGCCTTTCAATAGATTTTCTTATATTTTGGGATAGGAATATGTGTGAACTCTAGTATAGTTGTATAAGCATTGCTTAGAGATGTATAAGCTTCCTTTTTTTCCTTTTAAGTGTCTCCCAGATTCCTTCTATTGAGTGTTATCAACCCTTCTTAATTTCTTTGAGCTTTTGTATATATTTGAATGCTTTATATCCACTCATATGTGTATTTAGGCCCCTAAGGATTGCTTCATCAAAATTAGGAGAATTAACTAGATAGTTGTTAAACTTAAATGGTTCATTCCTTCTTATATTTAGCCTATAGTATAAACTTATGGGATTATAGTCAAATATCCATGGGTTGCCAAAGTGATAATAACTATTAGGAAATTTTGATAGCCAATAGGGATTAATTAATGCTCTATTAAGCTTTTTTATTGAGAAACTCGATACCACTCTACTTGTTGTTTCAGATGAAAATTTTGCCATCATATCTTAGGTCTATTATTTTCAACTAATAGATTCATCTTAGGAGCTCCTCATTATTATGATGTAGATTTATCTCTTCCCTTTATCTTCATGAGCTACCTATGTACAGTTGAAGTCAGCAATAATTATTCAAGGATCTTTATGATTATCTTGTAGATCAATTAAGTCTTTCCATAACTATTTCCTCTAAACTTCTATATTAGCTACATAGATTACCATAATGTTAATTCTTATGTTGGTATCAAAAGGGTTCACTTTGTAATGGATGAATTGATTAAAGTAGTTGTTATGAAGGAGCTAAATAATACTAGGGTTGAAAGTGACTAAGATTCTACCATTATAATGAGCAACATGGCTACTTAAGGTAGTTCATCTCCTTTTAATAAATAATAACCCCTTTTAAAAAATGTGGTCCTTTATTTTTAATCTCCAAATCTCTAAAAGACTGATAAAATTAGGTTTTCGTAAGAGCAAGAAATCAGGTACAGATTGATATTTATTAGGGTTGTTTAAACCCCTTAAGTTCCATTCTAACCTATTCGTTATGAGGGGATAAAGGTGTTGGATCCCTTCCTCTAAGATTTTTTTGTATGTTTTCCTCCTGGAAGTGATTTTAGAAATACATAATGGTTAGGGTCTGTTTGTCTTTAGAGGATCAATATCAAATTACTTATTGCAACCACTAACTTTTAGGCCTTCATTTCTCTTGTCTTCTTAAGGTGCCTTAGGAAGTGCAGATTGAGTATCTTGATTGTGTGGTCCCCCTCTAGAAGTTATTATTGGCATTTCCTTTATTTCACAATTTTCTAAATCCCTTTCTCCCTCAATTTCCTTTTCCTCTCCTATATTACTTTCTTCTAATTCCTTTTGTTTCAATAGCTCTTGATAACCACTTGTTTAGAACTTTCTGCCCATTGGTTTCTTGATTTTCTTAAACTAACCTATTCTTGATGGTCTCCATTGATAGTTTAGACATGTTTCATCTTCATCCAATTCTCCATCTATCTTCATCAAGTATTATTATTCTTAATTTATCTAGTAAATCCTTATCCAAGCTAGCATCCACACACATTCTAGCATAACCACCATGCTTCAACTTGGTTGTTTACTTATTTATACAGATAGATCTACCTATCAAGCTTGTCAAATAGCTTAGGCCCTCAATTGACTAATACTCCAAAGGTATCTTGTGGAAGTTAATCCCTAGTCTCAATTTCCTGAGTAATAATGATTTCTTTTATATATGCTAGGGCCCTATTTCTAGGATTTTATTATCATTTTCTTGACAATTAAACCTAAGGATAAAGATATTGTTATCATGAATCAGGGTGCTCTTTAGTCCTATATTCCTCCAAGTTATTGTTGCCTATAATTGAACTTGAGGAAAAGAGGGCCTTTTCCCAACAAAGAATCCAAATGATAAGGTTTTTCATTTCTAAATTCTTGTGTCTAAGATCTTAATAGGGGGAGAAACAATAATGGGATCACAAATTGGGATGAATCATTTGCTAATAAGAATTATGAGTTGTGTTGTTATTATCTTTTATTAAGAGGAATGTAGTAGGTACTTTTGTTTTCTATTTATTTATTTATCATTATCTCGATATTTTGTTAAAATTTTATCTCTTTCCCCATCCTACCCTCCCATAAGTTAAATAAACCCTCTTTTTACTGATCTTATTTTGTAAAGTTCTCATTCCCTCCTTTTTTAAATCTCTTAAGCTCTATTAAGTAATGTTATGAAATCCATTTCGTATGGATCGATACATACCATATCGGTTCAAAACTGGTACGGTATTTTGAATTTTGGTATCGGATTTGAATAGCATCCAGTACCGAAAATTTTAAAAATTTAGGGGACTTTTTGTAAAATTTTTAAAAAATTTTAAAATCTCCCTCCCTCCTACCTCTTATTCTCCCTTTTTTTCAAAGTTTTTAAAATAATAATAAATATTTTATTACTAACAATAATTATAAATTAAA
>JANIHY010000008.1:48321201-48344491 GCA_027479065.1 Erythroxylum brevipes
TTATGGTTTGACTGATTATACTTACACATGGATCCTGGCTTTCGGGAACTTCCCGGAACAAAAAAGTTTTGTTTTCCACACTGTGTCCATGTGATGGACACCCTAGGATTTTCCTACAGCACTTTGGGGACAACTTCATATCTAACCATTCATTTATGCTGATCATAATTCTAATACTTTTTTTACTCTTCTTCGCTTGCTTGTTGAAATTTTAACAAAATCTCTATGCTTCAAGACACCAGTGGGAGAGAATACATTAAACATAATCACTTACCGTAGTTAGCCAGAGAACATTTCTTGGCTTTTATGGGAATTGACGCAGCAGCTTCTCTAAGCCCCAACGTGCTTCATGTCTTTGAGTGTAATATTGAACAGAGTGTCAAAGATGAGTTGATCTTATTGGAGAGGATGAATTTGCAAGCTAAACTCCTCTGCTGCTTTTACTGTCCAAGCTGGGAAAAAGAAGTTGCTGCAAAAAAAGTAAAAGGAAGTAGAGATTTCCTATAGCTGGATTTTAGGTTTGTTCGTTTAAAGTTGCTTTGTTCATAGGAATGAAGTTGGACAAATTTTTGGTGTGTTGGCATGTTGGTCAAAGATGAAATAGCATTTTGTTTTGTTTTTCATTAAGTTTCTTACCTTTATGCTACTATAGGTATTATTTTAGCTTAAATAGGTAATATTGAAGGAAGGAAAGTTGTTAGCCTAAAATAGGAATATTATAGAAGAAAGTTATATTCTGTAGAAGTCTAATTTTGGATGATTTGTATTTCTTTATATAGGGAACCAGATAGAACGTTTTCAGTGTCCACAAAAATTCAAATCAATAGAAAAGAAGTTCCAAAACCTTGTTCCTTTATTCCTTGCTATTTTTCCATTTTTTCACCATCGGATGCCAAAATTCTATTTTCTACAGAATTTGAATTCAAAGGAACTACAAAGGAACGTCCAGACTTACCAGAAGAACTTGAGGGACCATATTCACTACTAATTTACCCACACTTTTATAGATCTCACCTATTACTGAAAATGATATCAGACGAACTCTATTCAGCCTACATCTGTTCAAATCACCTAAACCAGATGGATTTACTTCTTTGTTCTTCCAATGGACATAGGCTATTACTAGGGAGCTATTCACTATAACAGTCCTTAAATTTTTTTTTTTAAAATTTTAATCATCTAAGCTACTTCAAGAAATAAACCGCATATATGTTTGCTTAGTGTAAAAAAAAATGAAATCCAAAACTTTGTTTAATTTTAGACCAATTTCTTGCTGCAACACCATCTATAAGGTCATCTTAAAGTTGTTAACTGAACATCTCAAGTTGTTACTATCAAGTATAATTAACACTGTATAAGTTGTTTTTATACCTGATCAAAACATTGGTGATAATATTCTGTTGATTCATGAATTACTTAAGAAATACAAATCTGGGGAAAAAAATCAGTAATTGCTTAAGCAAATGATGAAGGTGAGGGAGTTCATTTATCCTTGCATTAAACACTAGATCAGAAATGGAGAAAGTACATAGATATGGTTCTATAATTGGCTCGATATCAATCCTAATGTCCAACATGCTACTTTTCAGCAACAAAGGAATCGTGTGCCTCTTAATCACAAAGTATCCCTACTGATTGTTGATGGAGAATGGAAAGCTGAGTTTAGAGGTTTTTACCCCTCTCAGTACACCTCCCTCGACTATCTTTAATTGAGAATGAGGATACTATTATATGAGTGTTGAATAGGAATAGCCAATTCACTAATCGCTCATGTTATCAATTGTTTTCCAATAGTTATACTACTACCCCTGGTTTGACTTATCATAGAGACATACCATTAGCCCCAAGGCTTCCTTCATCACATAACTTGCAATCAATAATAGGCTTCAAACCTAGAGCCAATGGCATGGCAACATTGCTGATAATTCTTACGTACTTTGTACCAGGGCAGCACAAGACCTTCTATTCTTTTTATGTAACTATTCCAAGGCGATTTGGAGCTGAATATTGCACTTGTTACCACAAAATAATTTTCAATACAATTGGGAGCATGTATTACACTGGATCATTAGAAACTCCAAGCCAGGACAAACTAACACCTCTCTTTGTAAAGCAACCTTCACCCTCATCATTTACACAATTTGGAAGGGGCGTAATAGCAAATGGTTCACGATAAGAAGGGAGAAAAATATCTTGTCGCAGAGAGAATTGTTAACCTGATCTGTGAGTGCATCTATGTAAAAATAAGTGCAGCGTACTCTCTTGATGGACACGCTTTTTTGTCTTATGATGTATTCCCTATACTGTGTTTAGATTCTTTATTATTTTTGTATTTGAATGTTCAGCTAATAGCCTTAAACTCATTGTAATGCTTGTAATAGTTTCATCTATAATATACACATAATTCAATTTCCAAATAAAAAAGACTAACTTATATCTTTTTGTGAAATGTTAAAAGGAGTGATTTGCACAATTGTTTTAACCTTCCTTAATACACTTAACGAGTTAAAGAAAATTTGATGTATGTAATATTTGTTTAAGTGCAAGAAATTTAATAACGATTTATAATAATTTTAATAAGGTGTCATTTTTTTACTAAACTTTAATTCATTTAATTATATTATTATAATAATTAATTAATAACCAATAGAAATAAAATTTTCTAATAGAGATTAGAGCATTCTTATGCTCTTTGCATCCTTTTGCATCCTCTTTGTGGTTAACTTTTATTTGATACACGTTGAACTTTGGAAATATTTACATGTTACTTTGGTTACAGAGAGGGATAGTAGTTTCTTCTTGAATTCTTTCTAAAATTTTGAAGGACAGTAGCAACATATGTTTATTTATGCCCTCCAGGGTGTCCTTTTTATATTAGATTCTGCGTACACTGCTCCTTTTGGCCAAGTTTCACAATTTCTAATTTATTTATTTTTAAAGCTCAAATTATGTTACTCTTCTTCTTATGTCATGTCAATCAGAGTTGACAATAGTCAACTGACCTCGGTATGAAAATTTTTTATTCAATTCTAACCTAGTTTGGAGTTTGATATGTCCTAACGCAACTCGTTCAAGGTCAAGCTTAAGTTCAATTGAGCCTACAGGACCGAAACTTGGCCGATCCTATTTTTATTTTTAAATTAAAATAATAGTAAAAACATTATTTTACTCAAAATAACATTATTTTTAAATAATTTTTGCACCAAAATGGGCTCAAGCTTTTAGAAAAATTTTAAACCCAACTCAAAGATTGATCAAATCGAACTTAATCTGTTAATTTATGTCGAGCTTGTTGATTTCAAGTTATCATATTTGAATTATCATCTCTAATGTTAACTATTCTTAATACTGTTACAATATCTTACGAAAATGATGTAAGAAAAACTTTAGTTATGAAAGTAATTTCGATTCCTTCATTTTTAGTTTTTTTTTTTAATTTTATGTTATATTAGCTTAATTGACACTCCATAGAGACTTAACTTATAGGTTAAATCTAAAATCAAGTAAAATTTATGTAGTTAATTAATTTGTTCACAAAGATTTATACAAAAGAGAAGCGTGTCATAGATGCTAAACTTATATATACGAAAGAATGTTAATCTTAGGAAAAAAAAGTATTGTTTCCACACTAATTTTTTTAGGAAATTTTAATAGATTAATAATGTTTTGATATTTTAAATTAAAATTTAATATTAATGTTCTTATGCAAACTAATTTCTTATGTAAAAAATTGTTAACAGCATCAAACTTAAAAAGTAATTGTCACATTGAGTAAGATTAAATAAAGTCATCATTAATTATAGAATTATAATAACATTTAAGTTATATAGATATTTGAAAATTCTATTTTACTTTGATGGAAATTATGAAGGTGATGAGATTAGAGAGGTTTTTAAATCCTTTAATCCCCATAAGACTCCTGGTCCAGATGGGTTCAATGGTTTTTTTCTTTTCGCAATCTTGGCCTATAATAAGAGTGGAAGTTACTAAGGCAATTCAGGACTTCTTTCATATTGGTAAACTGCTAAAAGAACTCAATTATACTTTTATTACCCTTATCTCTAAGAAAGCTCACCTTTCCACTGTACTAGATTATAGGCATATTTCTTGTTGCAACATGTTTTATAAGGTTATTGCAAAAATCATAGCAAATAGGTTTACAGAGACACTTCCTCACATTGTCAGTCCCAATTAAAGTGCATTTATAAAAAATCATCGTTAGGGGATAACATATTCCTAGCTCAAGAGATTTTCAAGAACTATCTTCTATCAAATAACTACAAAAGGTCTGCTTTTAAAGTTGACCTTCAAAAAGCCTATGATTCCATTCATTGGGACTTCCTCCTTAATACACTATGAGCCATAGGCTTCCCTCAAAAGTTTATAGATTGGATCAAAGAGTGTATCACCTCCCCTTCCTACTCTATTATGATTAATGGATCACCTTCGAAATTCTTTAGTAGTAAATTTGGCCTCACACAAGGAGACCCACTATCACCACTCTTGTTCATCATTTGTATGGAAGCTCTATCGAGGAGTCTACATGAGTGCATAAATAGGAGTCCTTCTTTCCAATACCACTAGAGGTGTAAACCTCTCCAACTTACCTATTTATTGTTTGTCGATGACTTACTGTTGTTTTTTGTACTAACTTGTACACAGTACAAACTTTGTTAAATTGTCTGGCTTCTTTTTCTAAGTTATCTGGTATGCATATGAACCTTGCCAAGAGTAAGTTTTTCTTATCCCCTAATGTGGAGCCTTTAAGCCCTCAAATACAAAACATTTTGGGTCTTAAGAAAGGCAATCTTCTCTTCCGATACTTGGGGGTACCTCTCTTAACTGAAAGATTGTCTAAAAGGGAGTATTTACCCTTTTTGGAAAAAATTGATCTCAGAATTAACAATTGGACTCATAAACACCTCTCTTATGCTGGTAAACTCTAATTAGTGATTTCAGTCCTCTCAACCTTCCAAGTTTATTAGTCTTCTCTCTTCATCCTTCCATCTTTCATGTTGAAGGAATCAAATCTAAATTTAAGAACTCCTTGTGGGCTGGAAAGGCCACTACTAAGTCTCATGTCAAATAAAAATGGAGTGATCTATGTAGGCCGAAGAGGGAGGGAGGTTTAGGTATTAAACATCTAATCTCTTGGAATACTGTATTGCTAGGGAAAAGAATCTGGTTCCAGATTCATGATAAAGAAGTAATGAGTGGGTTCACACAATAATTCTAAGAAGAAAAGACTTTTAGATTGTTCTTCCTAGTTCTAATAGCTCTTGGAGTTAGCGAAAGATCTTATTAACGAGGGATAAACTAGGAAACCAATTCAGATTTAAGATAGGAAATTGACACACTACTCTTTTATGGCAGGATCCATAGCACCCTCAAGGAATCTTGCAGAATTTATATACACCGAGAGTGATTAATGGGTCAGAGCTTCCTATAATAGCTACATTTTTAGCAGTGATTAGAGATAATGAGTGGTGCTAGCAAGAGATAATCAGAAATCTTGAGCCTCTACCTTACATTCCTAATTGTTCTATACCGATTGTTTGGAATGGATGGCTAACCCTGCAAAACAGTATACTAATACCTCAGCCTACAAGTTCTTGACACCCCCGATTCAGAAGGTTTCTTCGCACATCCTATTCTGGTGTAAAAGTAATAACCCTATATTATGGCTAGCTTTTCTTACAAAATTACCTACTCGAGATAAACTCCTATACCTTCATACACCTAACCATTGCTCCCTGTGTATTTCAAATAATGAGACCATAGAACATCTGTTCTTATAGTGTTCTTTCTCTAAAGCAGTGTGGGTAAATCGCCTTAACCACTTTCAAACCCCTTGTCCCCTTTTGATCAACTTGTAATACATTCCAAATTAGTTCAACCAACCAACAAATATCTGAAATTGTGACACCAACCTTTTCACCATTCTCCTTTTGGTTACTATCTATAACCTATAGAGTGAGAGGAATGCTCGAACTTTTAAAGGTGAAGCCTTGGAGGTGGGGAGCCTAATCGCCAGAGTAATCTTTTAAGTTATGGAATATTTTAGGTCAAACACCAAGAGAAGGTAAGAGTGGGAGGATTTATTCTTTAACAATTTTTTGTGCAGGTTATTATTTCAGGTTGAATATAGGTACGCATCAATCACCTCTAAGCAAAGGACAATCAACCCAAAGAAAAGCCTGGTAGACTCAATAGATTCAGCAAGGATTGGGCAAGCATTGGCAGTTCCTCTATAGCATCAACTGGACTGGTCACTTGGATGGAGACCAATATTTTCCCATCAATGAGGATATGCAAGAGATGCACAAACTTGATATTTAACAAAGACGTGCACACGTACCAACTCATCATATACATTTCTAAGCTGTCAATTTAGTCTATGTTTTATAAATTTTGCTTGTTATGTTGCTAGAAATTGTAGTAGGTATGTTGGTGTAATAAGTTGAGATTAATATTTTCGATAGGAAATATCAATTAGAAGGAAGGCAGAATCGAATATGGTGGTCTGGTTGTGGATAGGATTTAGGAAGTTAGGGCTTGTGAACCTTTTTGTTAGCTAAGGGAGGTTAGTTTGGAACACTAGCTATATACATAACTTTATAATTTTTGTATAAATTTTTTTTCTCATATATATATATATATATATATATTATGAAGGTGAGCCCGTACTTTTCGACTTTGGGGGAGATAAGTGAAACAAGACGCGTAGTCAATAAAGATAAAAAGATCCAACTCAGGCCTCTTTGTCGCTCCCAAATCAGTCACAAAGGCCCAGTTCGGAAGACAACTGCCTAGCAGTAACGGGCGGCGACACGTGGGACACGGTGGATGGACTAAGTTTGAGAGTCTCTAGAAACCCTAAACCCAATCACCACCTCCCTCTTTCTCTTCCGCCGCGTTTGCTTCTGCAGTTTTTGTCCTCCTCCGCCGAATGGCCACCGACACCGCTCCTTCTCTCTCTGAGGTGAGCATATATCCTCTTATCTCTGTCCATCATTTTCCGATCTATGACCTCTTAGGAGATTAATGTTGGCTCGGTCTAAAATTTTGCAGCTTTCATTGGTTTGCTGTGTTATTGGTAGATTATGTTAACGAGTTCAGTCTGTACTGATTGATGGTTGATTGGTGCAATCTGTTGGACATAATGCAACTTCTGAAAGATTGCGAACTTATCAGGAATTAAATTTAATATAATGGGAGCGCAAAAGGCCTTACTGTTTAATTATGTTTTTCCCCAATTCATAGGGGAATTAGATGGAAATGCTAATGGGAGTAGTAAGTAGCAGTCCATATAGTTGGCATTTCAGCTAAGAAAATGTCCTCTAGTTTGCACACTTTTAATAGTTATGGATTCAGATCTCATACTGAATTTTCAATGGCAAAGAATATTTAGATCACAATTCTGTTACCTGATCATGTTTTATTCTCGATTCGAATGATTGCTTACATTGGTTGTTTGATTCTTGAGATTTTGACTTTCAGGCTTTCACCCTTTTGGCTTACTCAATATTGCAAACTCTTACCTCAAATTGTCTAAACCAGTTTTCAGTAGCCTTACATCAATTTGTTGTCTGTGTTTTTCATTTGCAGCAATATTTGTTGGATAAAGATGGAAAATCAGATGTGGGTTCAAAACCTGTGGAATTGAGCAACGAAGAGAACGCTGAAGAGGCTCCAGCAGCTGCTATTGAAGTAAAAACTGAAGAACCTGCCGCGGCTCAAGAAAGTACTGGAACTACACCTGCTGCTGCTGAAGAAAGTATTGAAACTACTCCTGCTGCTTCCAATGAAAGTACTGAAGATGCCCCTGCTTCCTCTGAGGAAAATAATGAGACAGCTGAAGAGGAAAAATCAGGTGAAGGAGAAACCTCCGAAGAGAAGCCTGAGATAAAGGTATGACCACCAAGAATGTTTATGCATGATTTAATTCCACCATAGAAGTGTCTTTCTTGTCTATGCTTCATCCTTGGTCACTCTTGTAAAGGATTTGCTTGATTGATTTTCAGCTTGAGACAGCACCTGCTGATTTCCGCTTTCCAACCACAAATCAAACTAGGCATTGCTTTACCCGATACATCGAGTATCATCGGTAAGACTTCAATTTTCTGTAACTGTTTCTGTAAGTTTATGTCTTATCTGATGAAGAATATTGCTTCCTGTGATCTTATCCAGGTGTGTTGCTGCTAAGGGTGAAGGTGCTCCAGAGTGTGACAAGTTTGCCAAATATTACCGTGCTCTTTGCCCTGGTGAATGGGTATGTATTTGGAGTTCTTATGGGATAGTCTAATGTTTGTGATGAATGAGCGGGGCTTGTTGTAAATTAGTTATAGAAGTTATTCATGTCAACTGTCAAGACAGCAATAATTGAAATTTTCAGTAGGTTAAAGCATATCTGGCAAACTTAGTGCATCATCTCAAATTTTGCATCTCAGTTTGTGCGGAGTGAGTGAGTGAGAGAGAGAGAGAGAGAGAGAGAGAGAGGGCTAGTTGTTAGCCAATATATTGATATTCAATTATGACCCCTCTTGCTAACATGTCATATGTGCCTATTTCTCATTGCAAGTTAGACATTTGATGATTCACTGTTATAGTTATTCTCTCTTCTGTACTTGAATTGCTTAAATCACAACACGGATATGTATATACTCTTTTGTTCTTGTGGTGATCTATGATGAGCATAAAAATCTAAATCATTTCAAATTAAGGCACATGAAGAGCATTCTCTTGGATGTGATTTATTTGTGTGATTATTTGGATAGCTTCCAATTTGCTCCAGTTTTAATGATAGGTAGATGGCCTCGGTGATGTTAATGCTGCTTTATGTTTGTCATTTGTTGCTACAGGTGGAGAGGTGGAATGAACAAAGGGAGAATGGCACCTTTCCAGGCCCTCTGTAGATGGCGCCTGTATGAAAACCCATACACGACTGCGTTACTAAAACCAGGCATCTATTCACCACATGAATTTCTTTGCCGAGATGTGTATTCTCAAGGAATGGCCTTTTTAAATCTGAGAGTTAATAAGAAATTTTGGACTGCCCATTAGAACTAATCCAAACCCGAATACATAAATTATGTGTCACGCAAGATATGCTACTTGTCATCTGCTGTATTGCATTTCGCCTTTCTGTTAATTGTTAACAGTTAGGAAAATATTTGCTGGAACTTAAAAATTATCTGTAACCTTGTTCATTGCAAAATAAAGCTATGCCGCTCCTTCACCGTTGGATGAAAGATTCAGCTCTAGGAAGAGGAATTTGGGTTGGATAGTTGCTGCTTTAAAATTCAGATGTGATGGTTCTGTGAGTTCACAGAGTTAAAGAGTTTAAAACCTAAATCGAGTTGGACGAGGAAATTGCAGCCGAGGAGGCGAGTGTCAAAAGAGGGGGGTTAATAGTTTTAATTTAGTGTGGTTCCAGTTAGATTAAAATTTAACTATTATACTAAGTATTTGGTTTATGCAATTTTTGGAACTATGCTATTTTTTTTATCTTATAGCAGTCACTAGTTCTGAAATATTTTCAATAATTCCTAGTCAACAAAGCATACTAAGAGAATTTTGTACCTGTTAATGAAATTTGGAAACATCATAAGCTTGAAACTGTTGAAATTTTCATAATTGGCTAATTTATCATATTGAATGGTGAATTTAGCAATGTGCTTAATGATTGATTGATATCTTCATCAAAACAATAAATTAAAATTCAGGAATTTTATAGTCACTGTATCAAGTATTCGAGTGGTTAATATGTTTCAGACAAGGCTTATAAAATTTCAAAGGACCAAGTTACTTTAAACCAAGCCTATACAATTCTTGAATTGCTTCTATGACAACTTTCATATTAACTTGTATTCTCATTTACAGAGGAGCAATAATAAGATTATAGTTTATAACCATAATGTTACCCTCTAAACTATATTTTATTTTATTAGTTTCAGCTTCCAAACTAAATTATTGGGTACTTTTAACTTAGAGCTTGACCACTTGTCAGCCATGTCTAGGATTAATGTACACAGGTGTAGTAGGAATATCTTCTCTTTTATGAGGAGGAAGATATCTTTCATCTATAAATGAAATAGCTGGGAAGTGACTACACTTACTAACTTCCATCATATTTAGTTCAGGATGCTCCTCTTGCCCTTCGGTGATCTGCCTTGCTAAAAAGGAAAAATTCTACCCAAAGATCTGTACTAAAGTGATAGAAAGTTTATCAACCTTCTCTATTAGTCTTGATTGCCTCAACCATATACGTCGAGTTGGAATTCAATTCTAGAATTTTGTTTATACAAGAAACATGATTTCATGTTAATGGTTGTAAGAATTTTAGATTATTTTTTTTCAGTTGTAGAGTTCAATTCGTTGGAGGCGATGCTGCCTTATTAAGATTCTTAATCATTTAAGATTCTTAAGAATCTGTATTTGACTTTTTACCAATGATAAAGTTAGGCTTCCAAAACTAAAAAAATAAAATTCTAAATTACTAAGATGCGAAAGAGTGTTGAAATAAGGTTTAAAATAAAGAGAATAATTTATTTTTAGCAACCAAAAAGTATAAGCAACTAAGAAAATTTGAGATAATAATAGTAAGTTGTTGTTGGAGTTTGATCGTCTATGTATATTTTTTCATCTGATTGTGTTTCCTTGAGTTGCGATGCTAGTGAATTTATATAATCTTCTCAACTCCAACTTCCCCAAGTAGTATTTTCCACTTCCCACATTCTAGCTAACTACTTTTCACTCGTTCTCTCAACTTCAGTAGCCTCAAGCATTTTTTTTCTCATAAATTACTAACTTACATATTTCTTCATCATGCATGTTACTTGACTTTAGCATATTCATTATCTATCTGCCAAATTGTGGACTTTCATATGCCTATAATTTCTCTAGCTAAATGTCTTATAGGACTTCTAGCCTTTAAGCCCTTTTCATTTATAGGCCAACAAGACTGAATTCTTCTTAACCTATCAACAATATGTACTTCATTTCATAAGGACGACACTAACTCCTAACCATGAAACATAGTTCTCACAAATAGTAGCCACTCCTCTGACATTGTTAACTACTAATCCATTTGTAGTTAGTGCCTCCGAGAGAAGCAAACCAATATATGAAATACTTACAATTGAAGGTTATTTTTTCTTGCAACAATAATAATAATAAGAATATCCCAGTAGAAATATCTTTAAATGCGAGATTTAGGGAGGTCTAGAAGTACGCAGTCTTACCCCTAATTAGTAGAGATGATAGACCCATATGAAGAAAAGGAAAACAAAAAGAATAAAGAATAAAGAATAAAGAACAATATAAATACATATTATACACACACACAAACACACACATAGTAAATAAATAAATAACTAATATTCAAAAATAAAATAAAATAAAATGAAGAAAAGATCAATAAACGATACATATTAAAATAATTTATACAAAAGGAAATATAAAAAAATAAAGCAAATAATACACTAAATATAAAGCAAGGCAATGAATAAAAATAAAAGATAAAATAAGTAAATAAATAGACAAATAAATAAATAAAACAAACAAGTCATTATAAGAAAATGTTTAGGCTAGGCAAGAAAATATTTATGCTAAATAACAGAGAGAGAATGAAAATATATTGAAAGTTTTGGATAAATATAACGCCTAAGATGCAAAGAAAAATTTGTAAAAGAATTATGAGAAAGAGAAGAACCTCTTTATATAACATGATTTACTCATATCCCAGTACGTCAAACTTCTTATTGAGGGCTATATCGTTGATAAGTTCCAACAACACCATATCATTCTTAATCACTTCTCCTTAGTTTTTCTTAAACCTTCCTTTTTTCAACTTACAAACCCCAAGTACAATCTTCTTGTATCTTTTCACTAGAGCATCATGATGTCTCCTTTTAATATCTCCAAACCACTTAAGCCTTGTCACTTGATACGCTCATATTTTCATATATGTTTAGGACTTAATTCATATTCTTTTACATTCATTTTATGTTCATCTATGGCTGGTTTATCGTGTTTTAGCATTATTTGAGGTCCGTTGATGTAAAATGCATAATTGAAACAAATAGACTTGAATTGCACTATTTTTGAGTTTCCGGCAGACTTAACCTCTAGTCATTGTGAGATTTTTCTCTTGAGATTGGTTTAGCCAAAAATTCTGAAATTTCATATGTAAATGCTTGACTCATTGACAGATTTTTGGGACCAATTGTAGATTTTTTGGAGCTGGAATTTAGGAGAAATAAATTAAGCAAATTCACGTCATATTGTAGGGTGCCAAAATGACCTATCGACGATGTTTCGGCCATAACTTTTGCCTCAGATGTCGAAATCTCGTGATTCAAGTCTTATATCGAAGCTAACTCAGAGACGAAAACACTGACAAAATTTGAACTCTTAAGTCATCACCAATTAATTTTTATGCATTGTAAAAAGTTATCTTAGAAAACTCATTCCAACCAGCCATGTAGCTTCCATCCTTGACTTTCCACTCACAAAGTAGCCATCATTCATGCACCATACAAGACAAAGCAGCCACCAAAGAAGATAAATTCAATTCAACCTCTCAACTAAGCAACCCACGCACTTCACTTCACAAGTCTTTGTTCAACAACAGCCCACCAACAACACATTCACGCCACAACCTTCATTTATTGACTAACAGCTAGCCTCCAACAGCCTCTTCAATCATGCATGCATGTCACGCCACTTACAAACTCCATATTTCAACAATGCACGCAACAAGGTGGAGAAGGACTTTGACAGCTCACATACATGCATTCAGCCCCTTAAAACTGACGCAGACCTTCCATGATTCAAGCACAAAAGCAGCAGCTCTCTTTTGTTTTGAATTACTCCACCAACACAGCCACGGATTGATAGCTCCACTTCACTCACAAAAACAGCCCCGTAGCCTCCAGCGAAACCTCCATCATTCACGCACTTCACCAAAGCTCCAGCCAATTTTTCCATTCTACTCACCAAAAGCAACACACATCCCAGCAACTCTCTCAACCAACACATGGTGAATAATTTAATGCATACACAGCTGCAAATAAAGCTTCACCCCAAAATGCCTTAGGCAACTTTGAATGTGAAAGTAGACATATGACTCTTTCCATCAAAGTCCTATTTATCCTCTTACCATTCAATTGCAGTGTTTTTGGTGGTGTCATTTGATGTTGAATACTATACTCTTTACAGTAAGCATCAAATAATTCGATGTACTCTATGCCATTGTCTGTCCGAGTGCACTTCAGTTTCTTCCCAGTTTGTCTATCAACTGAGGCATGAAATTGTTTGAACACATCTAGCATTTGATCTTTAGTCTTCAAAGTATAGGCCCATGTTTTCCTGGAATAATCATCAATAAAAGTCACAAAGTACTGTGCGTTACCGAGTGACTTTGGCAATGATCCACACAAATCTGTGTGAATCAGATCTAGAACATTCTTTATTCTAGATGGAGAACTCTGGAAAGAAACCGTGTTTTGTTTCCCTGCTAGACAATCTGCACATTTCTTCTGATGTATATGATTTAGACCAGATAGCATATTCCTTTTTACAAGCTAAGTCGTCCCTTTCTCACCAATGTAGTCTAGTCTTTTATGTCACAAATCAACTGTATTATCATTCTCCACTGTATTGACATCACTGGAGAGCTTTGCTTGCATCATATACAGTCTTGAGTGCTTCTGACCTCTAGCCACTACTAAGGAGCCCTTAGTAAGCTTCCATTTTTCGTTTCTAAAAGTATTTCAAAAATCTTCATCATCTAGTCTGTTTACAGAAATCAAATTCAGATGCATATTAGAAATGTACCTGACATTTTTCGACAATAGTCTTGAAACATTCGTTGTCTCTAAAGAAACATCTCCTTTGCTAATAATATTTGACAGATTTCCGTTTGCCATCTTAACAACGCCATAATTTCCTGATGTGTAGGATGAGAAAAATTGCCTGTGATATGTAACATGAACAATAGCTCCACTGTCAACTATCCAACTTGTTTCTTGCAACACTAGGCTGACTATCTCTATATCAATAACAAGGTTGAATACATCAACAATGTTACTTTGTTCATCATCATTGTTTTCGTCTTTCTTCACATCTTTGTTTTTTTTTTCTCTCTTTTTTAACTTTTAACAAAATTTCATGATGTGGTCCTTCTTCTTACAGTAATGACATTTCACATTTGCATATTTGTTTGACTTTCCTCTGCTCTTGTCTTTAGACATTGGACCTCTGGATTGACTCTTTCCTCTATTTTTTGTAAGCAGAACATCTGAATGTGATAAAGAGACTGTTGGCTGTGATTTACATCTCATCTCTTCATATCGTATATTATTTTTAATATACTCCATATTTAATACGCTATTTGGTGCAGTATTTGTCAAAGAAAACTTCAAAGTCTCCCAAGACTCTAGTAATAAAGCTAGCACCATTAGAGTAATCACCTCGTCGTCAAACTTTATGCCCATCTTTGATAACTGATCAACCATCCCTTTCATATTGTTTAAATGATCAACTATAGAAGTACCCTCCTAGTATTTTACCTGCATCAATTTTTTCATATAAAACAATTTGTTGTTTCCGGTCTTTGAAGCATACAATTGCTCCAGCTTATTCTACAGCGTTCTTGCATGAGTCTCGTTACAAATGTGATTGTACACATTATCATCAACAAACTGACGAATATAACCACACGCTCGTTCATACTCAAATTTCCAATCTTCGTTGGACATATCATCTGGTTTAGTTGTCGAAAATACCGATAAGTGCATCTTTGTAATTATCAAGAAATTCTTCATCTTGGTTCGCCATATACGGTAGTTAATACCGTTTCGATTAACCATTTTGCTCGTCTTCACCTCCATTTTCCAAATTAACCAAATTTGAGAAAACCGACCTCAAAGATGAAACTAGGACTTCAAAATTTGGCAGAAAAGATATCTTTTAAATTTTCAACACGAGATCGGAATAGTATCTTCAGACCCCACCAGAATAGTACTGCGGGGTTCGATAAATAGTAATCTTTGAATAGTACCGCAAATAGTACCGCCAGACCCAGTTACTATTGCTACATAGTGCGGTTACCTTGTAAATTTATTAAAACACTTGGAGTACTATTCATCACCTTTGCCGTTTTACGTCAACTTTTCGAACAAATTATGCCAAAAAATTCATTGTAATTTTGTCTTTCCGGTGACATCTTTTTAAAAAATACCTTCAATGAAAACACATCTCTAATGCCACTTGTTGGGCGCAGCGAGTGTATTTTGTGAAAAGGAAAAATAAAGTGAGTAAAATGCACACATAATATTTAACGTGGTTCATTCTTAACTTTGGATTACGTCCACAGATGAAACTCAGAATATTTCTTCCACTATTACCAATAGTAGATATACAACGATAAAACTAAAATAGTAGTTCACAAGGTATTTTCCAAATTAAAAATACTAACCTCACTATTTTGTCACTCACCAACCTTTTAGGAATATATTTTCTAACTTCAGAGCATTTGATTTGCTTTGGTTTTCCGTTTGTATTTGTTGTGATTTTTTCTAAAATAGGGAGTGCCTTATAGAAACGCTCCACCGCATGAAACAGCTACCCCTATTTATTCAACAAAAGCAGCATGCGGCACCGATTTCGGTGTCACAATTGTGGACTTGGAGTCCCTTCATTTGAGAGGGACCCATATCCAACATACCCATCTGCCAATTTTTGGGACAAACTTGTAGTCCTCACAGTTCCCTCACTCCCGTGCTCCTCACTACTTTGGGGTTGTTTGGTTTGAGGGTTTGAGAATGAAGGAATGAAATAATACTAAAAAATAATGTTTTCTTTGGGGTTTTCAATTCCAAGGGAATAGATTTATTCCATTAAATTTGAGAATCCACTAAACCCCCCAAAAAGGTGGGTATCAAGTTTTCATTCCAATTTGGAAATCCACAAACCATCGAACAACCGCCTTCTCATCTTCTCCTACTCTCTTCTCTGATCGGGTTTCCTCGCTGTCGCTAGGTATCTACTCTATTCTCACGTTAAAAAGACGTTCCAATCAGTTTATAATTGATTTCCAGTAGGATTTTTCCATAGAAAGCTATTTTCTTGGTATCATCAGGAATTGGGTCTCGAGGACATGGGAGAGCGTGATACTTCACTACTGGACAAGTGCAGATTTTGACCTGAACACATACTGTTCATAAAGTTTTCACTTGACGTGAACCATGTGCAGTGAGTTTGTTAAAAAAAGTTGACAATTACCCAATTACAAATATATTTACGCATCATTTAAAAACACCGTAATCTTTGCCTTCGATTTTTTACCTCCTCACCTCGTCATATAAAGTTTGAAAGGAGATTACCCTACCTTTGCATCTACTTTTGTATAATTTCCCCTGAAGAGTCGATACAAAAGAAGATCAGAGACATCTTGGGAATTGAGGTGCGTAATGTTTATTATGATTACTTTTTATTATGTAATGTTTTAGAGTTTTCTTATAGATGATTGATCTGTTTTAAAGGAGATGATTGATAGAATTTTGATATTTGTTGAGTTGTAATAATTGATTAGTCTTGGGTGAGATGTGGACTTAGAGATTTGGATTCTACCATCGAATGTTGGTCTGTCACAAATTCAGTAAGTGAATTTGAGTTCAAGACATGACAAATTATTAAATTATTAAAAACACCCTCTTTCAAATTTGAATGGATGTGCTCCAAGTTACCTTTGGTTTTATGATGATTAAGCTGAAGTTGATTCTTTTATACTTTTCAAAAATGCAATGATTATATAAATCTAATTTTAACATACTCTACTTGAATAGCAATTTATACACTTGTTGCTTTTATGTCCCAGTCACATATTTCATAACTTGATGACATTAGAATCTGACCCAAAAAAATATAGTAACCGAAATAATAGTTGTAATAGTGGTTCGACAAAAAAAATAAATTCAAAGGTTAACTTTTGTCAAAACTAGGACACTCTTGACTTACATAACTCTAGCATCTTGTTGTCATCAATGTTACTTTTATTTTTTAACTTGTACTAACCAATTCTAATATGTTCTTTTTCAATACAATATTGATTAGTTAAATTTCTATTTCTAAATTTTGATTGTAGTCGCTCTTTTGATTGTCAATGAACTACTTAGAAAACAAAGATACTTTAACATTGGTCAAAGTGATAGTTTGCCTCATATAAATCATAGTTTTGTCAATACTTTGTTATCCATCTTCCCATTTAAGCCTCGTTAAGAGTAGTTGTATATTTCCCTTCCCAACAATGCCTTTTGTATTTTGTTTTGTCTCAAGAAAGCTTTCATCTTGATTTGCCACAAAACAAAATTGATTGAGGGTCAAAGTTGTAAATGTTGAACAGTATTGCCATTGTCCTTTCTCTAAAGCAATGCAGAGTTTATAATTTTAATATCAGTTTATTAAGAATAAATGAGGTTTAACATTAAAAAAAAAACTCCAATCAAACAATTGATTTATGAAAATATGTAAACTAGACAAGAAAATAGAGAAACAAGACAATTTTTTTTTTGTAAACCCACGAGGTGTCCTAGGAGAGTCTCAACTCATGAGAAGGTGCCTTTAAGCCAATCATTCCCAGACTAATCCTCGCTCGTACCGAGTCAGCCCTAAGGGGTAAAATGTTGGTCAAACAGATTTTTCCATTCCTAGGATTCGAACTTAAGACCTTTGGTTAAAGGATAAGAGTGCTAAACCACTCACACCTATCTACATTCATGAGAGTAGAGTTAAAAATTCTATATTATAATTTTAGTGAAGTATACACCATATGCAAAGTGGTTTAACACTCAATCCTAATAATTCACATACACAAAACCTCACAAAATATGGCCACTTATGGGGAAATTAAGCACATGTAAAAAGAACAAAAGACACTATAAACAATTTAAAGATGAGTTTAGCAATCATATACATCATATTATATTTGAGTTTTGTGCTTATATGGCATATATGATTTCATATTTTCTATAAAGATTTTCGTATAATTCCAAAATAACATGACCGATGAAAAATCACCAATGACCTATCTTCAAAAAAACAGTTTCAAATTTGTCATTTAAATGTAGATTTTATTTTTCTTTAGTTGTTTATTCGAGCCATATGCGGCATTTCCTACAATAAATTATGATGAATGCTTCCAAAAGATTATAATAGTTCATAAGTACATCCTTTCATCACATGTGGCATTGAATACATTGTGCTAATATTTTTAAAATGATATAGATACTTTAACATGCAATTTCAAATCATTAAAAATTGGATTTGTAGAAAAAAGCTTTTAAAAGCACTATTCATTTTTAATCAACTCAATCACTAAAGAATAACAAGGTCCAACAAAGCAAAAGAAAAAATTAGATCAAATTTCAAATGAGCTCATTCACAAGTAAAAATATTATTATTTCAATTTAAAACCTAATGGATTATACTTCATATTTTTGCATTTAAATCACTTTATTCATATATGTGTGGGTGTGTGTGTGTGTGTGGGTGTGTGTGTGTGTGTGTGAGAGAGAGAGAGAGAGAGCTATATTGTAAAATCTTCAAAATCTCCTCCGTCAGAACTCAATTTATTCTCATCAAACTAGCTTTTTCTTCATAAGAATCCATTTAAATACTCCATAAATTTGTATTCATTTGATTTTATAAACCTAACTCTCGTTTCAATATTAAGTTTTTAGAGAGTAAAAGCTAAAACTGAACTTGGTTCAAATGGACTCATACATAAATAGGAGTATCATATCTTAACCAAAAAATTTAAGATAATGAATTATAAGTTTATTTTTATATATAAATAACTTATCAATATAGGATAATTTCACTTATACAGTATTAACAAAAAATTTAAAAAGTAAAAATAATAATTGACTTAATACAACATTCAAGAAACATATATAATTTATAAAATGACAACATATAACAACAATTCATTAAAAATTTCATTAACACGTAAGGTCTGAAGAGCTCCAGTAGTACGCAATCTTACTCCTAAAGAATTTAATTTGATTTCAAACATAAAGAAGTTTAAGGGCAATTTGCTTTTGTTTTTGTTTTCCCTTTTTGTTGTCGTTTTTTTAAGGTAAGTAACACGTATCTAGCTTACTCTGTTGTGATTTTTTTATTTCTGAAAATAAAAAATCCACAACGATTTTACAGAAACCAGAAAACATCGTTTTTTAAATTTTGGCAATATGTTTTCTTTGACAGAAAACCAACATATCCTTACGTTTTATCTCGAATAATAATAATAATAATAAACTCTACGTGTAAGCATTTTCATACTGGCTACTTTAGTCACAATGCTTTATATTATTGACATGATATGCATTTCACAATTCAGTCATCAATTCAATCACTTTCACTTGCATGTATTATCACAGTATAATAGTCTCAGTATCAATTTTCATTGGACTAGGTCCAACATTCAACTTTTTAGTTGAGAATAAGAATATTCAATTAGGCAGTCCCATTCACGTATAAGTAGCACTTCTAATATTGTTGGGACCCGATTCCGAAACTAGACCCCAACTGGAGAAAACGGAAAACGGAAGAATGGAACAAAGAGGCAGAAACGAAAGAACGGATCAAAACCTAAAAGTGGGCCGAAACAAAACAAATGCGAAACACAAATCGAATCGGAATCAAAGGCAAAAACATATCGGAATCGAAAACGAATACAGATCGGAAAGCGGAACCAAATCAGAAAGTGAAATCGAAAGAGAATCGAATCAGAAGTCATAAAGCGGAATTAAACAAATCAAAAGCGGAGCAAAAACTTAATCCGACATCCGAAAACAAATATCTAAGAAAAGCGTCGCATTGGAAACCTTAGACTAAGACATTTCTAACCGGTATAAATTTTTTTCTTTCTTTTTCATTCTTTAATCAAACAAAGCACCTTCATTTCCCATTTGAAAATTCATCCTCAATCACATCTCAATTTACTTCATTCTTCATATTCAAAACATAACCATCAATTTCACATAATCTTATTATTCCTCTTCTTTTAAACAAAACATATCTCTTCTTTTTCTTTTGCCATAAGGCACCTTACACACATATCACTAAACCCACAACTCATACACAAATAAGCACTTCATATATCTCAATTCCAGCAACACAAATCATCGGACCTCCTGTCCGAAATCCCAGCATAAACAAACACATTCATATACCTATAACACTTCAATGATTCTCAATCAATAATCAGTATCATCGGACCTCATGTCTGGAATTCATATCACAATCAATCCCATTCATATACAAACACATTCATATACAAACACATTCATATATCATAACCATATAAATTATTATCACAATTTCCATACGCAAATCCATAATTCCTTTACATCATGGAAAAAATGCTTATAAAACATTAATGACATTCCAAGCCATATACAATACCCATATCAAATTTCAAATTACACAAAATACAAGGTATGCAAAAATCGATCAAAAACCTTGACTTTCTTTCATCCGATCTCCTGCTCGATACCTGGAGATGGGGATGAAAGGGGGTGAACTTAAAGCTCGTGGATATCATGTTTATAAATCGAAAAATAAGAAAAAATCATTTCTCAAAACTTTTGCCATTTTATAACAATTCCACAGTAGAAAATTCATCAAAAGCTTATTTCTTAACTTTTCAACTTTTCAAATCATTCATAAGCAATTTCCAAAATTTCACGGTTGAAAACCTCAATTTCTCATTTCTCAAAATTCTTAAAATTTTCACAACTTCATAAACAATTTTGAAATATGAATGCAGCACAATTATAAACAAAATCAAAGACACATAAACACATCAGAATGGTTTGGGTCGGTCCAAAACAGAACGTACTACACATTTTCACATAGCGATCCTGTGTAGCCGTGAACAGAACGTACTACACTTTCCTGCATAGCGGTCCAGTGTAGCTGTGAACTTATGGGAGTCCGTAATGGAGCTTCAATGCCACTAGCGGGCAAGAGGGCGAAGCCTATAAAAAGAGACAAGTGCACTTGACTCAACTTATAGGACCTAACCAAACCTACATAACACATTTGACACTTGAAAAATCAGATTGCCCGGAAGCACATTTCGAAAATCCAGTTTTCATATCATGTCATATTTCATACAAATGTCATTCACAATTTCAATATCAATTCATATAACAATAATTCAATCACAGAAAGAATGCAACATTTTGGCACATAATCAAATTCTTTAATCATTCAAAACCCAAGGGTTATCAAACCTCAAAATCAAAGAATGTAATAATTTAGTAATTTCCAAATCATTCAAACACAATGAATTTAGCAATTGTAGCAATTTTGTAAATCATTTCAAAATCAATGAAATTTATCATTCGAAAACAATAATTTACCATGTTCAGAACATTTGCAACTCACTTTGACTAAATCAGTCATCCTCAATTTAATCTAAAAAATCTACAATTTTCCATGGACAGATAGAGAGATGTCTTAGGATTTCAACGCTTTAAAAATCAGGTCGATCAGATGTCGGACGAAAAAGTTATGGATAAAAGAATGGAGAGAGGTTGGTCAGGAAAAAATTCAAATCGGAGCTTGCACTCGCGAGCGGGTCGCTCGCCAGGGCAACCGAGCGGGAGCGACCGAGTGGGAGCAACCTAGCAAGTCGCTCGCCAGGACGATCGAGCGCGGTCGCTTGCCAGGGCGACCTTCTAACTTCTAAAATTCATAACTTTTTACATAGAAGTCCAAAATTCACAAACTTGGCATCAAAAGAAAGCTGAAAGGATGCTATACAATTTCCATGAAGAATTGAAAAATTAATTCCGTCTCTAAAGGGGTCAAAATCTCATTCAAAGCTTCTGTCCAATTTAAGTCTCTCTAAACAGTATCACAACTTCTAAAATTTCTATCTTTCAACTCCAAGGTCCAAAAATGTCATACTTTATATCAATGCAAAGATCAAAAAGCAACCTACATCTTTCATGAAGGATAGAAAAATCAATTTGGCCTCTAAGGAAGTCAAATTTCCAATCAAAGGTTCTGTCCACTAATAATCTTCCCAAATAGTAACAACATGATGTGTGTAGTAGCTTGGCATTCGATTGGCCAAAGTTTGAATGATTGCATGTGTTTAGTTTCTTTGAAAATGAATTGATAGAATTTGATGGTCATGTTTAATTTGCTCGAGGGTGAGCAAAAGGTTAAGTGTGGAGGCATTTGTTAGTGTCCTTATTTTCTATCTTTTTATGTGTTAATTTTCTTTATTATTGAGGTTTGAATTTATACTTAATAGGAATTAATCTTGTTTTATGTCAAGGTGTATTTTGGAACTAAATAGAAAGAACCGCGATAATTTTGGGATAGATAAAAAGAGCTAAATTAGACGTTGACCCTAATTAGACATGGCCATGTAACAACCAGAAACTTGAAATGTAGCAGGTTGGAAGTCTAAAGCGAAACGACGCAGCATGTAGACGTTGAAAGAAAAAGAGCTAAATGGCAAGGAAGCAAGAAGAAAATGCAGCACACCAAAACACAACGTAGCACATGATGAAGAATAAAAAAGAATGACTCAGCCTAAAAATGTAGAACATTCGGCGTTTTACAAAAAATGCATAGAAGGCATTTCACATATGAAGGTTGGATGGTTTAGTGCGTAAGGGGGTTGCATGGACAGAAAACATTGAGGTTTTATTTGTCAAATTAGGTAACAGTGAGGGGAAGAAGAATATAAAAGAAGAAGCAGTCAAAACATTGACATTGGGAAGGAGGGTTTAAAGAGACACATGAATATTGAGTTGGTATATAAAACGTTTAATTCTCCCATCGATGTGGAGGATCCAGGAGAGGGCTACATAAGATGTAGCGCCCCCTTACCGTAGGGTATACATCGGGACGCCCGTAGGTCGTACCGATACATAACCTACGATGAGGGTGCACTACGATTTGATCATTTCTATAAACCTCATGACATCAATATAATAAAGCAGTAATATCGCATTCACTAAATTTTAAAAACCTTAAAGATACTTCTCATTTATTTCATAAAACCATAAGTTCACACTTCTATCCGTTTACAATTGTACAGAACCCAAAAGGATTAACATAATCTCCTAATTAGATCATCCCCCAAAAAATCCCAAAAGATCCCCAGCTGACCGACCTATGGGCCGTGCTCCTCTCGCCGGCACACACACAGCAGGAAAAGTCTCACTGACTGGAGCTAGGAGTCAAACTATCGCTGTCCTGA
>JANIHY010000008.1:48351377-48363105 GCA_027479065.1 Erythroxylum brevipes
GACCATTGTGCCCCTCCATTAAAAGCCTTGCAACATAACTCTTTAAGTGATGTACCCAAATGCCCCTAACTTCATGCAAATTTAGGAGAATTTCTAATCATCAATTTGAAAGAATTTGCCAAAACTTCCTTCTAGAGAAATGATCCTCTATGTCTTAATTTCATAATTCCACAAAAATCATTTAATTTGGATCACTATACCAAATGTTATGGCCCAATTAGTTTGGACATGTCTTATGCTAAATCTTTTTTCAGCACGTTATTTCCATCAAAAAATTGACATTGTTAAGGGTAAAATTGAACCTCGATTTCTGCATAAAAATTTTAGCCCTATTTCTCTAGTTTAATCCAAATCAAGAATCATCTCATTTGGATAACTAGAACAACAATTATGGCAAAATACTGACAACACTTATCAGTCCAAGACTAAACACTAAATCCGACTTCAATTCAGAAATTGAAAGTCTTAGGGGCTAAATTAAAATTCGATTCCTTCATATGACTTGTAGCCCCATGCCTCAATTTTATTTTGCCTCAAGAATCGATTCAATCAAATCTCTACAGATCGATAATTCACCAAAATCCTGCACCATATTAAGAAAATTGTCAACTAACTTTGATTAAATCATTCTCTTTCAATTTAATCTCAAAAATTATAAAATTCCCATCATGATGTATATAATTGTCTTAGGAATCCAATGCTTCTAAAATCAAGTCAATTGGATGTCGGATAGAGAAATTAGAAGCAAAAGATTGAGAGAGGGTCAGGGAAATAAGGCAAAAATACATGCACTAGTCGACTAGTCGAAGGCTACTAGTCGACATGGTCTTGTACAGTGACTAATCTGGACAACACTGCTCTTGTTCTTCCGACATTCCAACTTTCATAATTCATAACTCTTGATCCCGAACTCCAAATTTGACAAATTGGGTGTCGATGGAAAGATAAAAGGAAGATCTACAACTTCCATGAAGAACTCAAAAATTAATTCCATCTCTAAAGGGGTCAAAAACCTAGTCAAAGTTACTGCCCTAATTAAAATTTCCTAAACAACTTCCAAATTTCAGTCGATCATAACTCCTAACTCCGATATCGAAAAATTGCAAACTTTATGACGTTAGAAAGATTGAAAGACAAGCTACAACTTTCATTAAGACTATTTACTCCAATTCAGCTTAAATCCTCACGATAAGTGGCCTCAAAACATAGAACACACAAATCTATACTTAATAGCATTTTCAAAAACAAAGCAAAAGAACCTTATCTTCGAAAAATCATATCTTCCACTCCCAATATCAAAAAATTGCATACTTTATGGTGACAGAAAGCTTTTAACAGACACTACAAGTTTCCAGAAGACCATTCTCTCAAATTTTGCCTCAACCAAAAAGTCAACTCTCATGTCAAACTTGAGATCACTATTTATCACCAAAAGTCAAACTTTCTAAATTCTTTAATTTTTCACACTTTTTCTTTTTAATTCTAGCTTTTCAACTCTATTTAAATCAACACATTCACTTTTGAATATTTCTTATTTTCACTCAAAAATCGATGATCTCAACGTGGAACTCTTACTCGGAGCCTCTCTGGAGTCCTTTATTAAAACTTGAAAGCCATGTTGCAATTTTTTATGAGTTTTGCGAACTTAGTTGAGTAACCATCCTCAATGGTTGACTAATATAAGAAAACTCAATCATTATATAATCAAACAGTTCATATCAATTTATCATTCATTTCAGCTTTGAAAATCATTCAATGAATTTCATTCATATATGAATGTTATATGTATGTGATTCACATTTGTTTTTATTATTATGACTGAGTCCTTATCACATACGTATACAGATACTGGTCCATTGGGCTCAGTCAAAATAGAATCACGTAACATAGCTCTACGTGCAGAAATAATAATCGCGAAGTAAAGTTCTATATGTAAACATTTTCACACTGACTATTTCAGTCGCAACGCATTTATATTACATCCATTGAAATAATATGCATGCCATAATTTAGTCATCAATTCAATCATTTTCACTTGCATGTATTATCACAGTATAACAGTCTCAATATCAGTAGTCATTAGACTAGGTCTGGCATTCAACTTTTTAGTTGAGAATCAGAATATTCAACTAGGCAATCTCATTCACGTACAAGTAGCACTTCTAATATTGTTTGCATGCATCAAACGCGTTGCAGTTTAGTAAAATATTAATACCGTGTAATCATATACAGAACAGAACAAATAAAGTGAGACCATTTTAGGTTACTCATAGTATGCTCTAGATAGCTATTGCCTTGATGTCTGGCCAATGTCTAGACACTGTTGCTCGATGGGCTACTCTATAACATTTAACATATGCCTATATCACTATCTTGCACAATTATGAGTCATTTATGCGCATTCATGTATCCTGATATGTACAATGCATGTTCATGACAATTTTAGGTATCTTATCGAATTCTTATCACCAAATCATTCAGATATCAAAACCCTCATAAATAAAATTTTTACTTAGAGTTTGGATCAAAATAAAATAATGTGAAACTAATTTCATAACCCAATTGATCATTTTAGATTTTTCCTGCAACATACTTTTGGGTTAAAATTGCATGACCATTCTGATAAAGTAATTGCCATAATTAGGCAAAGTAATTGCCATAATTAGGCAACACTTCCTTTTAGAAAGTTGTTTTTCAATGTCTTAAGTTTTTAATAAAACTAAGATTATATAATTTGATTTAGAAATCTAAAAGTTATACTCAATTTACTTTGGACTATTCTTTGAACAATAACACTACTTTGCATTTAAATTTAGTAAAATTTTGTAATTCTTAGAGATAGAATTAAAATTCGACCTCTTCAAACAATTTGTAGCCATATATATCTAGTTCAATTTAAAATCATTCCATTTGGATACCTACTAATTAAAATGCACTCAAAATATCGAAGTATGTTTAGTGAAATAATATCAGTTAACATATTCTAGTAATCCTCAACATGTTCATCTTAAATTCAATAATAAATCCATTTTAGATGGCTATAATTTTTTGTAAGATGAAGAACAATGTTTCTTGAATCTAATGGTTTAGGAATCATGTTATTTGGACATCGAGTGAAGAAGTTGTAGCAAAAATACCGAAGGATGTTCAAAAATCAACTTTCTTCAAAAACGTTGGCACACGATCGCGATTTGTTTACCGTGACTTCGTAGGGCCTGCGGAGTCGCGATCGCGACATTAATGTTTCCTCAAAGGAAACACAAGAGGAAGAACAATCATGCTTTCCTCTTCTTTTTCATCATTGAACTGCAGCTCCTTTTCCCTTTTTTCTTTCATTTTTCCATATTTACTTACTTATAAACCGTATATTATACCTTTCTATATCTAATCCAAAATCTAAACAAATCAAATTCAAACTTACCATTTAAACAAAACAATCCCAGAATTTTTTTCAGTCACGGGTGTGCATTTATATGCACAACTGTGTATGCTTCACTAGCTCTCTCTCCAGACATTTTCTAGAAACTTTTCTCTCCATTCCAAACTTATAAATTCTGCATTTCTACACCCATTACAATTTCTAAACAGATCAAATGTGAGTTTATATGATAATCACCAACAACCCAAAATCTCACATTCACTTTCTCTCGCTATTGCATTTTTATAACTTTTGCACTTTCAATTTCTCATTTTCAGCAACACTCTTATCAAACTTAGATTTTCACAATCCTATACATTTTCTGCACATTCTCTATTCATAGATCTGTCATCAAACTCATTCCTCAAGTCTATTCAAACACCGAAACTCCACTACTAAACTTTTCATGCATTTCACATAACAAAATAGAGTATATTAACTTTCTTGCATTTTTGTATCATTCCATTTTAGTCCAAATTTTCACAAGCATTTCAGTCCTATTCTAGTATCATCAAAACATTTGCACAATATCCAGAAAACTTAAATACAACCTACTTGATTTTTCAGCAAAATCTTCAGTATTGACAGTAATGAACAGAGCTTCCGTGGTTCGAAGGAAATTAATACAATTCCATAGAATCAAATAATAGTCAGGTTGGTAGGTTTTGCCCAAAGTAAACTCGGTGTAAGATTTAAAACAAACTTTCTAAAGTCAGAGGAAATTTAGAGAAAATAATTTGGGAAGCATTTGGTGACCAACTGAATGCTTCTCTCCTTTCTCTAAAAACACACGTGTAAGGTGTATCCCTTGCATATGAGCCACATGACTATATGCAAGACTGCCAAATGTCACTATTTCATTGGTCCATTATTCAATATTTTTCCTAGTCCAAAAATACTCCAAATTTTTATAAATTCACAAAAAATTTTCTAAATACTCTAAATATACCAAAATTGCCAAATCACAATTAATACACTCCAATTTCAAAATTCAAAACTAATATAATCCACAATTCACATTTTAAATCACATTATTCAGTCAATTAATGAATTATGAGGTTTTGATGAATTAATTTGTGGAGTTAATTATTATGTCTATGTTAGTAGGATTTATGTTATGGGTTAGTTAAATTAAGGTAAAGATTATATCAAGGGCAAAATTGGCAAGTTACTTAAGGTTAAAAGACATAAGGCTTATAATATAGGGCAAAAGGGATGCTTTATGATCATTAAGAGTGTAATTAGAAGAAGAAAAATTGTGAGTTAGAAGACAGAAGAAGGAGAGTTAGGTTGGAGACAAAGGAAGAAGAAGAGAGAAGTTAAAAACTAGGATTTTTGGAGATTTTGAAGAGTTTAAAGAATTTGAATCTGAATCAAGTAAGTATAAGCATCAATTTACTTGATTTGATTATTGAAGCATGTTTATGTCATATCTAGAAGTAAAATGGGGTTGAATAGAGTAAGAATTGGTAAAAATTTGAAAGAAAGGTCGTGCTTCTAGGAAAGTTTGTCGCGGCCAACTCTTTGGTTGGTCGTGGCGAAGTATCTCCTGCATAGCTTGAACATATTTCGGTATTTTAGGCATAACGTTTTTTGTAGTTATCCAAATGGAATAATTTTTAATTTGGAGTAAACTAGAGATATAGGAATACAAATTGTTTGATGAAATGGAGTTTTAATTCAATCTTTAGATTTTTTTTAATGAATTTAAGCATAGAATATTGTTTCAGTATAAGAATAGTCCAAAAATATTTGAGGTATAACTTTTAGATTACTGAACCAAATTGAATGATTTTGGTGTCATTAGAACCTTACGATAATGAGGAACAATTTTTTAGAAGGAAGTGTTATCAAATTTCTTCATTACCTAAATAGAATGATCATGGAAAAATTTACCCAAACGTTTGGACATTTAGAAAAGTTTGAGTATTTGGAATTTATCTTAGCGAATATGCTATATGTGGGTCCTCAAATTATATTCCTATTAAATGGGAATTTTTTTCATTAATAAAGGAAATCAAGAAAAGTGAGAGCATCAAGAAGATAGGCATCTTTGAGCAAGTTTATAAGCAAGGATTTCAAGGTGGGTTACAGTTTTATAATTAAGTAATAGAACATTAATGTTGTCTTTCAAATGATGGAAATAAATGATTTCAACTATTTTATGAATGCACATTATAACTCTTTGAATACTTTGAGAAAGTTTTATGATTTTGGTATGAACGTATTGTGTTGATGAATTATGAAAAGGAGGTGACAATGATTTTTGAAAAGATACTATGTTTATAAAATCAAGTTTAAAAAATGTGACATTTTGGGCAACAAGTTTATAAGTTATGAGATACATGTTATGCAGGTTTGGTTTGGTTCATTTTGTATGTCAAGTGCACTTCGACTAAAGGCTTCTCTTGCATACTCACTAGTGGCATGGAGCTCCTTCATGGACTCCCTCATGTTTACGACTACACAAAACAACTATGTGAGATTGTGTTAGTTTGTTATGTTCACGACTTTATAGGACCATTATATGAAAATGTGTTAGTTCGTTTTATTTATGAACCTTCCAAACCATTTTGATGTGCTTATGTTCTCATGATATGTTGACAAGATTGGTGCATACCATATTTGCATTATTGTGAATTTGGTTGAGAATTTGAGAAATATGTGTTGTATGATTCATTGTGAATTTTTGATTCAACGTGAATAAGTATTTCAATGGTATTGCTCGTTACCAATTATAAAATTGTTCTAGGGTCAATCATTGCAGGCATTTTAGAATTAAATAGAGAAACAATACCAGCAATGATGTCTGGTGCATCCTGATCCTCACGAGCTTTCAGTGTATAAGCTTGAGCCAAAGTAGAAGGCACAAGGTCGATTAACAGTTTTTGAGTGGGAACTTAGGTTAGCTTTGTTCTAATTATATCCTCCTTAACCTCTACCTCGTTTTTTGTTCCTAGCAGATGCATGGGAGACCTCCCTATTAGCTTATGAGGTCTGAGCCTGTTTAAGAGGGCAGTTGGCTATCAAGTGTTCATTACTGCCACAGCTAAAACATGTACCCGTAGCCCTCTGACGAACACCCTAATTCTTTATAGAGCAATTAGGGCACTCTGAGGCACTATAACCTCGGCCCCAGTGTTAAGTTAGGAAGACTTCACTTCTATTAATTTTGATGACAATCAAATAATAATAATCTTAGAAATGTATGAACCATTTTGATAAGTCTAATAAGCGTACAGAAAAATCAAAGTAACATTTAGTCGACTCAGAAGATATGTCAGCAACAAACAATATATCAAAAATAGACGAAGTGCAACAACAGACGAAGTGCATCAAAAGACGAAGCGCAACAACAGACGAAGCACATCACCAGATGAAGTGTAACAATAGAAAAAGCACAACACCACTTGAAGCGCGATACCAGATGAAGTACAACACTAGAGGAAGCATGATACCAGAGGAAGGGGAATAATAGAAGAAACATAATAATAAAATAAGTATTATTCTAGATGATACAAAAGGAAGATATTCTAAAATGTCTATCAGTCAGTTAGTTGGAGTTAGTTACAAAACTTAAGTAATAATCATTTCTAAAAGATTCAAGAAGCAATTTTTCAAGAAGACAGTTGGAGACTTAGGCTATAAATACTAGTTCGAGTTAAAGACTAACATAACATCTTTATATTAGAAATTTTTTTATTCAAAGTGAGAAAGAAGTAAGCGAGTACATCTGTAACGTGAAGCTCAAAAATATCTTTTCTAGAGAGAGAAAGAAAGGTTAGAGCCTAAAGAGGCTAATACAACAGATAAAGAATAATTTGTAAGAGAGACCTGAAGAGGCTCTGCAATTGTAGAAAGAATACTTGTAAAGTTAAAGAGTATAGTGAAATCTCAGACAAACTCTAAGGACTGGATATAGCCTAAGGTTTGGAGTGAACTAGTATAAAATCGCAGCATCTATTCTCTAACCCTTATCTTTTAATTTTTTTGTTGTTAAACGAGTAGATAATATTAGTTGCGATTGCATTATTTGTCAACTTTAGCAAAGTGTTTTAATAATCATTTGAATTTTTTTAAAGAAATTCAAGAAGTCTCAAAAGATTAATATTTTCGAAAAGAATACACAATTCAACCCCCCTTCTTATGTATTTTACATATTATACCTGATTTTTATATTAACAAGTGATTTACTTCAGTTGGTATCAGAGCGAGGTTTCCAAGAAACACTGTCAAAAAGTGAGGAAAAAGATCCATGATTGAATCATATGTTTTTATAGTTAAAGGTATCTCGGTCACAAGACCTCCTGCGTTCAATGGTGAGGATTATCATTATTGAAAGGACATGATACAGCTCTTTATAGAATCCACACATATTGATCTTTCGGATATCATCGAGAATGGTCCATTTACATCAATAGATGATGAAGGTAATATCATATCTCGTGACAAATGATCAGCCGATCAAAAAGTTTGATTTCAGTTAAACTCTAAGGTCAAGTTTTTTCTAAGTTGTGCCCTAAGCAGAAGTGAATATGATAAGGTTCATGGATGCTTATCTGCAAAGGAGATGTGGGACACATTAGTCATTGCACACGAAGGCACAAATCAAGTGAAAGAGTCCAATATCAGTATTCTTGTTCATCAATATGAGCTATTCAAGATGAAAGATGAAGAGACTATCGATTAGATGTTTGAAAGATTTCAAACAATTTTTAACAGACTTAAAGCTCTTAGGAGAATCTACGATAATCAAGATCATTTCAGAAAGATTCTTAAAAGTCTTCCTAAAATATGGAAACCCAAGCTTACAGCAATATAAGAGGCCAAGGACTTAAGTAATTTGAAGTTAGATGAATTGCTCGATTCACTGAAGATATATGAAGTAGAGCTTGATGTAGAAAATAAACCTAGAAGAGATAAATCTATCACATTAAAGGTTGGTTAGAAGAATCAAAAGAACTAGAAAAATAGAAGCACATCTTCAAAAGCATTAAAGATTGAAGAAATCAAGAATGATTATGTGAGTGAATCTAATCAAAATTTAAGTGAAGATGATGATGAACTATCCTTCATTTCAAAAAAGATTGGAGGATGTGGAAAAGGAAAGCGAAAGGAAATAAAGATTTTTTTTAAGAAGAATAGCAAAGACGAAGCTAAGATTGGGAAAACTTCTATCATCTGCTACGAGTGCGACAAACTAGGACATTAAAAGTATAAATGTCCATTACTCAAAGAAAATAGAAGAAAATTAAAGAAAACAAAAAGAGAATGATGGAAATGGGGGAAGATTTGAATTAATCCGAAAGATTTAGAATGGTCAAAACAAGCAAATATTTGCTTGGTAGTTGAAAAAGAATGCAACAATGAGGTAACTTCTAACTTTAATAATCTTCAAGAGGCATATTTAGAATTGTTAGAAGATTCACATGCTATATTAAAACAATATAGGATTTTGAAAAAGAAATTTGTTGAAAGCTTGAAGAACACGGAAGTGTTACAAAAAGAAAACGTTTGCCTTGATAAATAAGTAGACGATATGAAAAAGAAAGTAACTGCAGATAGATCTGAGGAAATTAATCAACTAAAACAAAGGATTAACAATCTTTCAACAGATTTATCAACATTTACTGAAAGTACAAAAAGGATGAATGATATGATTAAAAAATATAGACATCCAAATGATAAGAGTGGTTTAGGATTTACTAATAGTAATGTTCGTCATAATAAGAGTTTTGTTCCTAACAGAAAGAAAAATAAATAATATTCTTATTATTCAAGGAATAATTGTAAGACTAACCCCAAAGGACCCAAGAAACTATATATACCTAAGAAAGACATAATATAGATTTCAGATCTCTTTTTTTGGAAAAAGCAACCAGCACCAATGATACTTGGACAGTTGATGCTCGCGACATATGACGAGAAGAAATTCTATGTTCCTAGACCTCCAAAATAGGAAAGGAGGATCAGTAAATTTTGGAGACAACCAGTAGGGCAAGATAGATGGAATCAGCAAAATTAGTAAACATTCATTTGCATCTATTGATAGTGTTCTGCTAGTTGAAGGATTAAAGCATAATCTAACTAGTGTAAGTCAATTAAGTGATTCTGGCTTTGAAGTATCTTTTAATCAAAATTCTTGTATAGTAAAAAACAATGACGGTTTCGTATTTTTTTTCTGCTAAGAGACGAAACAATCTCAATAAGATTCATTTAGATGATTTGAAAAGTCAAAATATCTCATGTTTTATATCAACAGACGAGGAAAAACTGATTTGGCATAAAAAAAACTAGGTCATGTTAGTTTTAAACATATTTCCAAGTTGGTAAGATAATTACCAAAAATAAGTTTTAACAAAGATTTCTTTTGTGAAAGTTGTTAGAAAGGAAAAGAAGTTAAAGCATCTTTTTCTTCTAAAAATGTTGTAACTTCGTCTAGACCTCTACAGTTGTTCCATATAGATTTGTTTGGTCCAACCAGAACACTATGTCTTGGTGGAAAGAAGTATGGTCTTGTAATTGTTGATGACTTCACTAGATTTTTTTTGATATTATTTTTATCATATAAATATGAATCTCTTAAGTGCTTTAAAGTTCTATCCAAAAAGTTACAAAATGAGAATGAAATTTCTATTGCTGGAATTATGAGTGATCATGCTGGAGAATTTGAAAAAGAAAAATTCATTTTGTGAAGAGAATGGAATTTTTCATAATTTCTCTGCTCCTAGAACTCTATAACATAATGGAGTTGTAGAAAGAAAGAACAGGATGATTCAGGAAATGGCAAGGAATATGCTATGTGAAATGAATCTTTCTAAGTATTTCTAGGCAGAAGCTGTGAATACAACTTATTATATTCAAAATAGAGTAATCCTGTGACCTATTTTAAATAAAACTCCATATGAGTTATGGAAAGGAAGAAAGTCAAATATCTCTTACTTCCATCATTTTGGATGCAAATGCACTATATTGAATACAAGAGACAAATTAGATAAATTTGATTCTAAGATCAATTCAGGAATTTTTCTAGGATATTCGATGTTTTCTAAAGCTTACAGAATTTATAATCTTGTTTCTAAAGCTGTTGAAGAATCTATGCATGTTAAGTTTGATGATGATTCTCATCCAGATAGAAGAGATGATTCTGATGATGAAACTCTATCTATTCCCTTAGTTAATAAACTAGGCATGTCACCACTAATTGATCCACCTGATAAGGTAGAAGATATTCTTGAAAACTTTAGTATTAGAAAAGACTGAAGTATAAGTCCTCTCACCTAAAAAACCTGATTATAGGCAAAACTTTAGAAGGTGTGAAAACTAGGTCTAAATTTAAAAGAGAGACAAATGTAACTTTTGTTTTTGAATTAGAACCTAAGAAAATTGATGAAGCTCTTTAAGATGAAGCTTGGATTTTAGCCATGCAAGAGGAGTTAAATCAATTTATAAGGAACAAAGTTTGGTCTTTAGTTCCAAGACCATAAAAAAAGCCTGTCATAGGAACCAGATGGGTATTCAAAAATAAACTTGATGAATTAGTTCGAGTAAACCATAACAAAGCTAGATTAGTAGCTCAGGGCTATAATCAACAATAAGGAATAGACTATAATGAAACTTATCTCCTGTAGCTAGACTAAAAGCTATTAGGATTTTGCTTGCATATACTGTTTGTCATGATATAAAATTGTTTCAAATGGATGTGAAAAGTGCCTTTTTGAATGGTTTTATAAAGGAAGAAGTTTATGTAAAGCAAACTCCTGGTTTTGAAGATACTGATAAACCAGATTATGTCTATAGACTTTATAAAGCTTTGTATGGATTAAAACAAACACCTCATGGTTGGTATGATCGTCTAAGTTCTTTTTTGATAGAAAATGACTTTATTAGACGACAAACAGATAAGACTTTGTTTAGAAAGTGTATCAAAAATGATTTCATTATAGTACAGATAAATGTAGATGATATTATTTATGGTGCAACTTCTAAGAAGCTATATTCTAGTTTTGAAAATCTTATAAAAGGTGAATTTGAAATGAGTATGATGGGTGAATAGAAATTCTTTCTTGGTTTAAAAATTAAGCAAACTGAAGAAAAGATTTTTATTCATCAATAGAAATATATTAAAGAACTATTAGTCAACTATAAAATGGAGAAGGTTAAATCTATGTCAACTCCTATGCATCCGTCAATCCTTTTATCTAAGGATGAAGCAAGTAAAAAGGTTGATCAAACCCTTTTCAGAGGTATTATTGGTTCTTTACTTTACCTAACTGCAAGCAGACCTGATATATTATTTAGTGTTTGTTT
>JANIHY010000008.1:48539272-48552598 GCA_027479065.1 Erythroxylum brevipes
AATTTATCAAGTTTTGTTCGGATGACGTTAAATTAAGTTCGATTTGAGGTTTCTTCCGTGGTGAGGAATTCCTCCCTTATGAGATGCGCGTCCAGATGTCACGTAGGACGTCAGGCACGCGACTCACCAGGGAGGGATTCCAACAGGGAGTAGTGCCCCTACTAGGCACAAGTAAGCAAGGGCAGCTTCAATGCAAGCCTCTACAGCGGGAGGTAATAGCAGGGTGGAGAAGAGCAAGAACATGAACCCCCAATGTGAGCATTGTCAGAAGTTCCATAGCTGGAGAGTGTTTCAAGTTACTTGAAGCATGTTTCTGATGCGGAGAGAAGGGACACTTGATTAGAGACTGTCGCCAACTAACAAGGCAAGAGGGGTCCCAGTTGTAAGCCCCAAGGAAAGCAGAAACAGTGAGAACCAGACCAGTCACAGAGGTGGACCATTCTGGAGCTACAAAGAAGACTGTTCCTCTAGGGAGGCCAAGGGGTCAGACACAGGCTAGAGTATTTGCCATGACTAGAGAGCAAGCTATAGCCGCACCTAAAGTTGTCACGGGTATGGCTCGGTTATTTAATTCTAAAGTATATGTTTTGATTGATTCTAGCTCCACGCATTCATTTGTTTCTGCAAGCATGACATTACATGATGTTGATCTGAGGCCTTTGGATAGTCCTTTAATTGTTAGTACTCCTCTAAGGAACAATGTGATTATAAGTCAAGTTTATAGGGATTGTGGGCTCTTCATCGAGGGAGCTCAGCTGGTAGTGGACTTACTACCTTTAAATCTAAAAGGGCGAGATGTCATACTGGGAATGGATGATATGGAGAAGTATCATGCAAAGTTAGATTGTAGTCTTAAGGAGGTGGAGTTTGACCTGGGCAATGGTGAGAAGGTGATTTTCAAAGGGGACAGGAAAACACCATCACCAAGGATTATTTTGACCTTGTTGGCTAACAAAATGATGGGAAAGGGGTGTGAAGCTTTTTTAGCATATGTTGTGGACACTGATGTAAATGAAGGGAGGTTAGAGGACCTTCCAATTGTGAGGGAATTTTCAGACATGTTTTCAGAAGATTTACCTGGTTTGCTACCGGTGAGGGAAATCGAGTTACTCCAGATGACATTAGACAAGGTCAAGTTAGTTAAGCAAAGGCTTAAAGCAGCTCATGATAGAATGAAAAGTTATACTGATGCACATCAGAAGGAGATGGAGTATGAAGTTGGTGAGAAAGTATTTATTTGGAAAGGAGTCATGAGGTTTGGCAAGAAGGGCAAATTGAGTCCTAGATATGTAGGTGCCTATGAAATTCTTGAGAGGGTTGAACCGTTTGCCTACAGATTGACATTGCCACCGGAATTGTCACAGATACATGATGTCTTTCATGTATCCATGCTGAGGAGATATAGGTCGGTTCCCTCCCACATCATTCAGACTACTGAGATTCAGTTGAGAGATGATTTGAGTTATGAGAAGATTTCAGCGAAGATTTTGGACACCAAGGAAAAGGTCCTCAGGAACAAGACAGTTCAACTGGTCAAAGTCTGGTAGAGAAACCATTATGTGGAAGAGGCCACATGGGAGCCTTTGGAAACCATGAAGAAGAAGTATCCACAACTCTTCAGTGACTCAGGTATGAATTTCATATGAATTTCGAAGATGGAATTCTTTTAAGAGGGGAAGAATTGTTGGCCCCAAAAATTTTTTCTTGATAAATGAGCATAATTAGATAAATTTTGGGATTTTAGTAAATTAGTGTATGTTGGAATTAAGTAGCATGTTAATGTTAATGAGATTATGTTACATAGGTTAATTGAATTAAAGTTAAGGTGATAAGTTGCATAAGGGGTATTTTAGGGAGATCACTTAAGTGGGAAAGCTTTAAGGCTTTAAAGGAGGGGGAAAATGGGAAGAGAAATTTATTGGCTTGCATTTTAAAAGCCAAAAACATTGGTGAGGAAGAACATAAAGGCACAAAAATAAGAAAGAAAGTAGAGAGAGTGTCCTAGGTTTAGAGAGAGAAAAGAATTTTGAGCTAGGTCTTTATTTTTTTCAATCTTCAAAGGGGATTTTGAGAGTGATCAAGAAGGAAAAAAATATAGAGGAAGATAAGAGCCTTCTTTTGAATCAAGCATTTCTTCATTTGGAGAAGATTTGAGGTAAGCGCATATTAAGACTTCGAATTTTGGAAGGGATTTTGGTTTCAAGAGCTTAGAAAGTGCATGGGTTTAAGATTAGGATCAATTTATACATTAGTTTCTTTGGGTTCTCATCTGAAAATCTCGATTTGATTTGAGAATTTTATTTATGTTAAAAAGGGAATCAAGAAGGAAAAGAGGAGACGCACATTTGAGCAACTTACCAACAATAAATTCAAGGTGGGTTACAATTTTATAATTGACTAATAAGCCATAAATGTCTTCTTTCAAGAAAAGTGAAATGAATGTTTTCAAATACTTCCACATGTGCATTTAATTGTTCTTTAAATGTTTTAAGAAAGTGTTGCATAATCTATGAATAAATTTTGTAAATGAAAAATGAAAAGATATCATGTCATAAAAAAACCAAGTTTCTAATCTAATGCCTTTTTGGGGAAACAACTTTACAAGTCATGAAATTATATGTTATGTGGGTTCGTGGTGATCCCCTAAGTATGTCGAGTGCACTTGTCTAAAGGTTTCTCCCGCCTGCCCGCTAGTGACATGGAGCTCCTTCATTAACTCCCATAAGTTCACGACTATGCAAGATCGTTATGTGAAAATGCGTAGTAAGTTCTGCTTTGGATCCACCTGATCCAATTTGATGTGTCTTGTGTGTTCATGATATGTTGGCAGTAGTGATGTATCCAAGTTATGCATTAACGTGAGTTTTTGCAATGAAGATGATTATTTCAATGATTTTTGCTTGTTATCGATTATAAGATTGTTACCGATAAGTTTTAAGCTCCCCTCCTAATCTCCTCCCACATATTCAGGTGATGAGCAAGATATCGAGTTGGTCAAAAGGGCAAGGCAGCACTCCTAGTTTTGATTTTTTTTTATTTTGAAACAAGTTTTTAAAGCAGGGCTTTAGTTGGATTTTGAACAAATCATGTATCTTTTGTATTTTGGGATGTCAATGTATTAATGTATTTGCAGCTTGAAATGCCTATTAAAGCCTTGTAAAACTTTTTATCTTTTGATGCAAATGGAATATGTTTACGTATTTACTCATGACTCTCTCAAGTTGAAATTTTCAATTTTCATAAAGGAAACTTCACTTTTTGACTTTAGGGAAAATTTTGGATTAATCTAAGCTGATTTAGGCAAATGTGCCTTATAGTAAGTTGTAAATCTTTCTGGCATCTTTCCAACGGTAGTTAGCATGAAAATTTTGGACGTCTGAGCTGAAAGTCAGGGTCCTTATAAGGGAAAAGGTGCAAGAGAGGAGTTGTATCTTCTGCCCTCTTGCTTCTTTTGTGATGACGTCAACTCCTTCTGTGTTTTCCTTGTGATGACATCATCTTCTTCTATGTTTTCCTTGTGATGACATCATCTTCTTCTATGTTTTCCTTGTGATGACATCATCTTCTTCTGTATTTTGTATCATCTGTGTTTTGTTTCTTCTATTTTACTGTTCATGAACTTCTTCTGTGTTACTGTTCATGAACTTCTTCTGTGTTACTATTCATGAACTTCCTTCTGTATTACTGTTCATGAACTTCCTTCTGTGTTACTGTTCATAAACTTCCTTTTGTGTTTTTCTCTTTCTGTGTTTCTCCTTTTGTGTTTCGCTCCTTCTGTGTTTCGCTCCTTCTACGTTTCATTCCTTCTAAGTTTCGCTTCTTCTGAGTTTTCTTCCTTTTGTGTTTTGTTCCTTCTGAGTTTTACTTCTGTTGTGTTTTGCTGACGTGTCTTTTTCTGTGTTTTGCTGACATGTCTTCTTCTGTGTTTCGCTTCTCCTGTCATTTGCTTCTTCTGTCTTTTGCTCCTTCTGTCTTTTGCTCCTTCAGTCTTTTGCTTCTTCTGTGTTTTCGCTTCTTTTGCCTTTTAGCTCTTTCTGTCTTTTTCTTCTTCTATCTTTTGCTTCTTCTATCTTTTACTTCTTCTGTGTTTTGTTTCTTCTATCTTTTGCTTCTTCTATCTTTTCGCTCCTTCTACTTTTTCGCTCCTTCTATCTTTTGCTTCTTCTGTCTTTTTCTTCTTCTGTCTTTTCACTTCTTCTGTCTTTTGCTACTTCTGTCTTTTGCTCCTTCTGTCTTTCGCTTATTCTATCTTTTATTTCTTCTGTCTTTCGCTTTTTCTGTCTTTCGTTTCTTCTGCCTTTTTGCTTCTTCTGTTTTTTGTTTCCTCTGTCTTTCGCTTCTTCTCCCTTTTCGCTCCTTCTATCTTTTTGCTCCTTCTACCTTTTCGCTTCTTCTGCCTTTTCGCTCCTTCTGTCTTTTGCTTCTTCTGTCTTTTGCTTCTTCTATGTTTTGCTTCTTCTGCTTTTTTGCTTCTTCTTCCTTTTCGCACCTTCTGTCTTTTTCTTCTTCTGTATTTTGCTTCTTCTATGTTTTGCTTCTTCTGTCTTTTTTCCTCTTCTGTCTTTCGCTTCTTCTGCCTTTTCGCTTCTTCTACCTTTTTGCTCCTTCTGTCTTTTGCTTCTTCTGTGTTTTCGCTTCTTTTACCTTTTCGCTCCTTCTGTCTTTTCGCTCCTTCTGTTTTTTGCTTCTTTTGTGTTTTGCTTCTTCTGTGTTTCTCTTCTTCTACCTTTTCGCTCCTTCTGTCTTTTATTTCTTCTGTCTTTTGTTTCTTCTGTCTTTTGTTTCTTTTGTGTTTTGCTTCTTTTGCCTTTTTGCTTCTTCTTTGATGACGTCATCTTTTTCTGTGTTTTGTTTCGTCTGTATTTTGCTTCTTCTATTTTTTTCTTCTTCTATCTTTCGCCTCCCCCTATCTTCTGTTCCATTTTCGGCCCTCTATAGAGGATAGAATCCGACCTCAGGTTCTTCCTCAAAGTTTTAAGTCTCCAAGTCTTCTTTGGAATCGTCCTAAGAGGATCTTAACCCGATAATCCTAATGTCAGTTATGCTAATTGTCCCAAGGTTGTGCAAAATGATTAAGATCAATATCTATTCGGAAATAGTAAAAGTAAGTCTTCCTGGTGGGGCATGCCACCCTTACGGGACACATGTCCAGATGTCCCTTAGGACGTCGGGCTCGTGACCCTCAAGGGAGAGGTGTCCAACATCCCCAACGGATATGAGATAATTATCAATGAGTCCGATACGAGATAGTTATCGATGAGTCCGATATGGGACAGTTATTAATGAGACTAATACGGGACAGTTAGGCACTCGGTCATAATAAAGTTATAAATTGAAAGTGAGTCTCGTGTGCATTGCATATGCATGATGTGAATAATTGTAATGAATTGAATGTGAAATGTGGAATGAATGATCAAGTGATATATGCTTAAGTCAATGTGTAATATATGTGACTTGATCTGATTAATTGATGAATTGAGCATGTTATGTGATTGAGTGAGCCATCGAGGATGGTCACTCACTGAATTCGCAAAAACTCACCCAAAATTTTGCAATATTTTTCAGACTCAGAAGAGTACACCATTAAGCAAACGGGAGTGTAGCCACTGCATACAAGTGAAAGATAAAGGTCGGGATCAGTTGGCATCTACATTTATACTTTCTTATTTATGTATTTCATAACTTTTGTATAATGTGTATTTGAATACGTTTATGCCGTAATAACTTTCCATATTGGAAAGGTTTGTAAATGAGAATGAATTGGAGTGTAGTGTTAACAAATGTGATTTTTATGTTATGAAAGAAAAGATTAGGTCCGATTTTGATTATTGATTTCCACATATGCTTATATAGAAAAAAAATTACTGAGTTTTGAATGTTTGACCGTTCTAGCATACCATCCTTGTAGGGCACGGACTCGAATATCACTCAGGATGTCGAGTATGTGTCTTGTGAGAGTGGGGTGCTATAGGGAGGGAATGATGTGCATACAACTGTAAGACTTTGTAAGTGAAATAGCACCAAAGATGAGCTAGTAATGTCGAAGGGACCAATAACAAGATCAAAAGCTAAGAAGCTCAAAAAAACACTTCAATCCTACATGGACCGAATTGTAAATGACATGAAATCTCAAGAGATAATGAGGGATAATGACAAGATAACTAATCAAGTTGGGTGGAATGAGCAAGAAGACTTTCCTTCTTCTTTAATTAATTATTTTATGTTAGAAGCATAACTTTCGGCAGCCCACTACTTGTGTCTTGAGTTTGTTTAAAACTTTTAGGTTTAATGGGTTGTATTTTAGAAATATTAGTTTGGGCTTTAATTATTTTTGTTGGAGGTTCATGTTTAAAGGCCTTTTATGTAGTTAGGTTTTCTTTCTTTTCAAGGGTTATAAATTCATTATAATAAACATTGTTTAGGGTTAGATTGGATGAATAACGAATTCTTAAGGGAGGATTTATTGTCTTCTTCTATTGCATCAAGAATATAATTCTTATCAAGGTCAAAACTTGTGGCGAATTTATATTCTTGTTTTCGAATCAAACTTATTATATGCGTTTCCTTTCTTATAATTGATCGGGGGTTCAATAGGGTTGGGAATTTCTTCTTGTTCATGTTCTATCCAAAGTATGTGTTTAAGGAATTTCGGGTTCTTTAGCCTTGGGATTCCACATCACAGTGATCACTAGTAATTACCTTTCTCCTATTATCTAGCCTACGAATTGAAGATTGATTTTTAATAAGGAAAATAAAACTTAAACAACTAAATTAAAATAGGAAACAATAATGAACAAAAAGCAAAGGAAAAATCTTAGAGAACTCAATATTAAAGATTAGTTTCTAAGTGATAAATTCCTCTAAAACCATTAAATAATTAACTTTTTATCATGCAATTATTTTATTGACTATTGGAACGTGAAAATTCATATCTTATATTAATAACTCTCTCAAGACTATTAAAAACTAATCCATAGGGTGATTAACTGGATTCTTTCTAGTTAAAGTTCCTAGGATTGCACTATCAATTTATGAATCCCGCCATTAGGTTTAACCTTAATCTAGTTGATTTATGTTGACCTATCTCTAGATTTGTAATCAACTATTTTCAATTATGGTAGATTTATTCATACACAGAATTTCTCAATCTCTACATTATGAAATCAAATTATGTACTAATATTCTAGATTTATTAAAACATATATAAAATACATAATTGAATCACAATAGATCAATCAACATAATTGCATTAAATAAAAGAATTAAAACATATTGTTACCCCAACTAAGGTTCATCACACTTAGACACTAAATGTGTTTAATTACACTTGATAGAAAATGAAATCAAAGATAAACAAGAAGAAAAATGAATAAAAAATAAAGGAATCATAATTTTAAATCTCCGTTTTTCTTCTATTGAATGTTTTTGCAAGTTTGAGATTTGACGTTGTAATATATTGGATGTCTTGATAAATTATTTGCGTTTTCCACGTTCCTAGATTAATATTGTCCCTTTCATATGTTATCTACGTCTGGAATATGCTCTAAAAGTCTGCTCTCTTAATTTGCCTCAACTCACTTTATTTTATAGTAAATTTTAGGACTTCTAAGACATACACAATTTGATATATTAGCTTGTACTAGGCCATGTATATTCTAAAATCTCCAGCATTTGTGATTTTGCACGCAATGTGAGATTTACATAGGCATACACATGTTCGTGTATTTCTAATTTGCTTCAAAACTTTGTTTTATGTCTTGTTTTCATCCGAATTTTTCTCCTTTTGATCCATAAAGACAATTTTAACCTATAAATGTACTTGAAGCGAATTACGTTCTAAAAATAAAATAAAATTACAAAATATCAAACAAAATATTTCAAATATAGGTGTACAAATATAATCAAATATGCATCTATCAGTCCATTATTTCATAACAATTAACACTTTTATTATTAATAATAATTAAATTTGAAATTTTTAAAATAAATTAATTTTATCTTAATCTCTCGTTAAATATTTATTAAAAAATATTAATAAAAAAATTATTGTGTTCTATTAAATAAGAATATATCATGGAAATTTATTTCTATTATACATTTAGTTAATAAAATTATGACAATGGAACGGGACAGAAGCAAATTCAATTACAATTTTATAATTTGTGAAAACCAAAAACAGAGGAAAAAAATCAATCCAACGAAATTTTTTATTGAATTTGAATGGAAACTGTCGTTTAAGACAAGTGCTTACACACCCTTATGATAAAATATTTTTCATAATTATTTTATCGGTGCCCACATGGGAGTACAAACTGGACTAATTAGCTAATACATTAAAAACATTATCATAACTTCCCTCTCGCCATATACAGACAGCAAAGAGAGAACAAAGATCATGAAAACATACGTGTACGCATAAGACTAATAACATGGAGCGTTCAACCCCACTTTTCAACAAATATTGAAGAATACTAAACCAGTTCATGAAGATAATTACTCGAGGCTGGTGGGATGGCACTTAGGGGAGGTAAATGCTGGAATGACTGAAGGCTACTTTACATTGGGTTTACAAATTCCTTTTTCCTTGTTTGTTTCAAAGAAATAAGCAGTAATATATATAACAAATACAAATATGAAAACCCAAAAGAAAAGAAACTAAAAGAACTCGAACATAAGGAGAGGACTCTACAAAGGCAACAAAATGCCCACTTCGGACAAATATAACTTCACATTCTCATCCTCTAGGCGCTTTCAGCAGGAATCTGACCCATTATACCAAAGCTGTTGCCTTGCTTAGGCCTCCACTCAGTTCTTGCTCTCACGATCTCTGCTCCATTCTCCAGCCGAAGCAAATGCTGGCATTCAATCTCACCAGCATTCCCTAAATGACCGACTCCACCGCTCGCAATGGCAGTCAGAGACTGAAGCACCGAGTCTCTATCACACTCCCTGCGGTATTCCAGAGTTATGGCAGAAAGCTCATGACTCTCCAGGATTGCCGGTGGAGCACTCTGCAACAATCCAACAAACCCAAAGGAATATTTATCAGACACAGTTTGAAAACATATAGAGTGGGGTTAGTTACCTGAGGGGGGTACCTTTTTGTACTAGAAAGTACTGCCGTACTTGCGCTCAAATTTGTTACTACAGTTTTATCATTTTTTAACTCTTGAATTAATTTCTTACCAAGAAGAAATTGGCACAAAAATGATGAATTGAGATAAAAGAGCATTAATAAGCAACTATTCTGGATAGGTAGTTGAAACTTTTTTTTGCTGGTGAAATCACATTACCTCAAGGATCCAGCCAATATACTTCACATTGTTGACATGCTGGTTGACATCTAAATCATGCCACCGAGGCTGCAAATCCACAAAAACATCATCAATATATCACATCACCAGATAGTTATCTACAAAGCTTTTAATAAGGTTCACTTACTGCTAAACCTTTACGAACATAGTCTGCCGTGTTATCGTCAAGTTTTGGCAGCTTTCGGCCATCATCAGCAACAACCGGACCAGCATCAAAAAGAAAAGGCCATATTTCTCCTCGAACTTCTTCAGGAATTTTAGATAGCCTCCTTGTCACTTTATTCATCATCACCATCACACTGCAAATTATCAATAAATAAATAAATAAATAAGAGAGATCATTCCAACTAGTATTCCGCACCTCAAGGATACACTTCAAAACACTGGAACAAGGACTTTTGTGCAAAACATTATACCTGGAGGCTCTGGTAAGAGTTTCACCAGTTCTGTAGTCTCGAACAAGCCAATCACGTCGCAAACCATTCCTCCCTGAGGAACTTGACCAAGTATCAACTTGAACAACATCATCCCTGCAAGAAAAAAAACAAGTTCAGTCCATAGAATTCTGTTATTGCTTCCATGATAGTGCAAAGTGGCTCTGCACTAGCAACTTGACTCAGGAACATAAACGCGATTTAATCTGCTTTTAAATAACTACAGAAGAACATATTTAACTTTGATTATAATCCAATGTTGACAAAAAGAAATGCAGATGGAACAGTACACTTGCATAGAATATATCCGTAAAGTTGTCAGAGGTGTAACTACATGTCCACACCCCAGCAACTTTAATAGTTCAATTGTAACTTAAGTTACACAAGAAAATACAAAATAAACATGATACTTTCCAGGGAATTAAAAGCAGTATGGGTGGTTCCAACAGTAAGAGGGAAAAGGAAATTTGGGAGTAACAATTACCCAAAGAATATCCAAACTAAATCAATTTGAGAGCACTCAAGATATGAGATGAAATATTGAATTAAACATTGGATGCTAAGTATGCCTAAACCTCAGATGGCAATCTGTAGTGCTTCAACTCACAAGAACAACTTCAGAAGAATACAGGAAAGTAGCTGTCACTGACCAGGTAGGATACCGATGCACTAAAACCTGCATCCGAGTAACAACCCATATCAGGTTCCGTTTACACATCTCAGGTGTTGAACCAAACCCATCACCAAGTAGTCCAACGGTCTTGACATGATTGAGAGCTGTTTCCTGGCAGCACCAAAGTAGAGAAAAAGACTCTAGGGGTTAGAACAAATTCATAACCCATTTGGTATATCAAATAACAAAATCGTGGATCTTGCCTCTCTCAGTACCTGCAAATGATTCATGAGCGTTTCTATAGATGCTGTCCGATCAGCACCAATTTCATAAGATCTGATAGAGAAATTCTGACGGAACACAAGGCCATCCTGAACAATTTTGCCAAGACCAAGAGGGTCGATGAGCATGTCGGGTCTCCTTGGCTTCCAATCAAGCATCATCCACTGTTTCTCTGCAGCCAAGAATATTGTTGTGATTGCAGCAAGGAGCATACTCCAGTCAGGCAACTGGTTGATAAAAGTCCTAGGGGGCGGTGGTGATGGATTATCATTCTCAGTCTTGACATTTTCCACAGTTGATGTCAAACCTACCGTGGATCCATTTATCTTAGGAGCAGCAGCATTCGCCTTGGCCTGTAAACCCCAAGATGAGGTTTTCTGTTTGATGCCTCCCAAACTCGTAGATCCACTTCCTTGCTTATTGGGCTTGGCATCTGAAGATGGAGAAGGAACAGCAAAGAACGAGGAAGTAGCTGCAGTCGCAACCATCATGCAACTTGTAGAGTTGGGAAGCACTTCAACCCTACTACTTCTGCAAAGGATATGAATAGCACATCAGATATATATTACAGTGAAAGACAGCCAAGATGTTTCCTTTGCTACTTGAAAACATAATTGAGAAAGAAAAAAAAACACAATCAAATGATCACTAGGCTTTCTTTGTTAAGCGCGCTACACGTTTAAAGAATTTCAAACAGCAAAGCATAACAAAGATCCATGTAATTTGCTTTCAGCTCGAAATCTTGCAGTTAAATCCCAGCTCAAATTACAATCTCCATTCTAACCAATAAAGATATCAAAATTAAAGACAAAGAAAAAAGGATCACGAAAAATTACGGACGAGGCAGTTGATAAGAAAAGATGAGCTTACCGGACGAGTGTTTGAATTTACCCAAAAGAAATTACGCTATATACGCATTGGCAGTATCAGAAAGGAAAATAAAATCAATTACGAAATAAAGAAAAAGGCCAACTCTTATCTTAATATTTGAATAGAAAGACGACTAGATCTGGTCATTTAAGCACACATTAGCGTATATTTCACAACGAAGAAGGCTTTTTTAAAAAGAACGGAGAAAGCAAAGAAGACAAAAGCAATTGAAAAGTCATTTGCACTTTTCGGTGCGATAGAAAGAGAGCTGAGAAACCTTGCGCACCTGTGTTTGGTTGCCGAGAAACGCGTGAAAAAAGGAAAACTGAAAATTTAAAACCTCAGATCTCCTTCAGAAACCTAACTTAAACACAATCATTCCGCCGGATTACGCTCAAATTGTCTCTACATCAAGTAGACACCAAAAATACAACAAAGAAAAAGAACATTTTGAAAACTGCACCCTCACCATCCTCTCATTACAAAGCATCCAAACAGAAGAAGACCAGTCGGCCTTTCAAAAGATCAAAGGAGAAAACGAAGAGAAAGCCAAGGAAGATCTCGGAGTGAGGGTGTACCTTACACAACCAGCGAAAAGCAGCTCAACAAACAGGGAAGCTAAAATGGAAAGACGTAAAAAGAAGGGAATGGAAAGGGCTAAAGAGTCATTTTTGAATGTGCAAAAACAACAACCTCTCGTGAATTTCTTTTCCTCCTCCCTGCAGTTTGCCCTATTCCAATGTCTTCCTCGTCGTCGCTGCCGCCTTTTATAATAGGATTAACTAATAAATATTACAAAAGAAAAAATTTAAAAAAAAAAGAAATTTAGGGCCAGCGGTTATGTGGTGTTGGTGGTGGCAGAGAAACTAAAGGGCAGCGACATGCTTCCATAATCCATACTGTCCACCTGGACCTCCCGCCTTTTGTTTTCTTTTTACATTCAAAATAAATAAATAAATAATCCTCTTACCTTGGATTAAGTCCAAAATTCTAAATTTTACTATCTTAACACCAATTTAAAATAGACCATTCCTATTAGAACTCTTGATAACTTAAAATTTGAAGCAACAAGTTGAAGTAAAGTCTCCTTTTTTTACATTACTTTGCCCACAAAAAGGAAGGGATGCATAAATTTTTAACCAAAGCTACAATGAAAGTGTAACCTTGGGCTCCTTTCTTAATTTTGCATAGACACGCGACATCAACTTTTAATAAGACCACAATTTTTATTCAGATTCGTTAAATCTTATCCGCACATTTATTTATTATTTACATAAATGTGTGAAGAAAAATAAAATTAAATAACACATAATTAAAACACTATAACATAAATAGAAAATAGTGACTCGTAATGCTCAAAGGTGTTGTCAATTGTTTAAGACTTTTTTTGTGAAATTTGTTAATTCTGAACATAACGGCAACAGGTTCATTCTGCACAAACTCTTCTTGTACGAGTATTAATACATAACACACAAATAGAAATTTGTTAATTGGAAGACGGTTCTATTTCCGTCTAAAATCACACTTTTGTACTTACCAAGTTTTATGTAATGTGATTGGAAACCGGTTGTAACTATCTTTTGCCTTGTTGGGAAATTTCTTCACACTTATTCATGCTTGCTATTCTATCATATGTTAAATATATCCCATATTTTATTTATATCTTACAACTACTTAATTGATTGTAAATTAGTCATATAATTAATTAGGATATTCTTTATCTTACCCATATTTGTTTAAATAACTAATGCATAAGATAATGTATTTTGGATACTATATTTTATAAATGATATTATGGTGAGATTATAATTAA
>JANIHY010000008.1:48868755-48880852 GCA_027479065.1 Erythroxylum brevipes
ACTTCACTTGGGATTTAGACCCTCTTAGGATTTGATTTGGATCGGGAAGTCTTCGTGAAGATTGTAGTAGAAGTTCAGAACTTTCTAAGGGTATATCATTTGCCTCAATTGGATTTAGGGTTAAAAAGTTATGAGGTTTGGAACACATTCAGTCACTGTTCATTTGGCTAGGTTACTGTTTCATTGGTCTTTAATGAGCAGTGTCCTTTGAGTGGCTTTTTACCTTGCTTAATGATGAAATTAACTTTTGCATCCTTCATGAATGTTGTAGAGCATCTTGTTATCTTTCCATTGAGGTATAATATGTAATTTTTAGAATTTGGAGTAAGAAGTTATGAGAATTGGAAGATAACAACTAAAGTCATGCTTGTTGTTCATATAGTTTATGAAGTTATGATGACCTTGATGAAAAATGATTGAAATCCATGGTTTGATGAACCAATTAAGTTGTAAATTATGAATTTGGTGAGTTGAACTTGGAGTATGAGATGTTTAGGTTTTGGAATGAGTCAATTTGGAAGTGTATAAAAGGGTATGAAGCTAGGTTGAAGATTGAGATACAATGGAAGAAGGTTTGAACTTTTGGGAATTTGCATGTCCGTTAAACGGACAGCCTCGGGTGTAAAAACACCCCTTCCCCCGCCCGTGTCCGTTAAACTGACTTGCATGTCCGTTTAACGGACATTTGCAAATGATTTAGGACCCTGTCACCCGTACCTGTCCGTTAAACGGACATGGCTGTCCGTTTAACGGACAGATACGGGAAAGATGGTGGATTTTCGAATTTTTATAGGCCAATTCTCGTTTTGTGGTCTTCATGAAAGTTGTAGATCTAGATGTCTAATTTCTAATGGTACAAAAACGAAAGAAATCCGAGTTATATATCAAACGTTATGGTGATCGCGCCAAAAGAGTTTCAAACTGATTTAGGATGTGAACTTACTTGATTCTTTTAGGAATAATTCCCTCATCCGACCTTCAATTGAGGCGAGGCTTGAACCATTAGATATCTAAGACATGTATATTTATCTCCACAAAAATTGGTGTCATTTTGAGTCAAATTCAAAAAGTTTGCATTAAAGCAAGTGAGAGGTCGGTTCGGAGATCATATTTGGAGTATGAGCTCTTCTAGGTTTTTAAAGCATATCTTGACTTATACAACTCCGTTTGAGGTGATTCTTGTTGCAAAACGAACTTGAGGCATAGAGCTACAACTCATATTAATAAGCCAACTTATGATATTGATGTTTGCTTAGTGTGCACTCGCCACTAATGTGGAGTTACAGCTAAGAACCCTGTAGGGTTATAAGCACAAGGTTCATGTTGATTGCTATTTAATGACGAAACAAGACTATATTGTGGTGAGGAATCCCTCCCTCGTGGGATGCGCGTCCGGACGTCACGTAGGACGTGGGACCCGTGATCCACCGGGGTGGGGTTCCAACAGGTTTGATGTGTTGCACCACTACTGGATCCATATACTCTTAGGCTTAAGTGATGAAGCATTAAAATAGCCCAAATCTTCTTGTCTTTAAGCTCTAATTATATCCGGTCCAAGGATTTGAGTTAAATGGATTAGTTTGTGCTCAATTCTATCAAACTCTCCTCCAATAGGCTTGGAGCTCGCCATCCTCTCAAGATAAAAGCCCAAAAGCATATGAAGAGCCTCTTTAAGTCTTTTGGGCCTAGCTTTGGTCATAGCCCCTTTTGGCATGGCTAGCTCTCTGCCTGGCCCTACTCGATGGTCCATGATCTCGCTCACATTAGTCCCTCCCTCCTCAAGAAGATTTGTCCTCGAATCTAAATCCATATTAAAAGGAGAAAGATTAGGAACATTAAAAGTAGCAGACACATTATACTTACCTGGAAGATCAATTTTATAGGCGTTGTCATTGATTCGCATCAACACCTAGAATAGACCATCACCCCTAGGATCCAACTTGGATTTCCTCCGGGTAGGAAACCTCTCCTTCCTTAGATGCACCCAAACCCAATCACCAGGTTCAAAGGTCACCATTTTTCGCCCCTTGGTTGCTTGCTTTGTATATGCCTTGTTCCTCTGCTCAATATGCTGTCTTGCCTTCTCATGCAACTCCTTAACTATCTCAGCTTTCCTCTTGCCATATATACTAGACAACTCATGCAAAGGTAATGGCATCAAATTCAAAACAATCATAGGATTAAAACCATATATAAGCTCAAAAGGTGAAAAACCTGTGGTAGAATGCACACTCCTATTATATGCAAATTCAATAAATGACAAACCTTCACCCTAAGTTTTCAAATTCTTACCCACTATAGCACTCAACAAGGTACCCAAGGTCCTATTAACTACCTCGGTCTGTCCATCTTTCTATGGATGACAAGTAGTAGAATAGAGTAATTTTGTACCCAACTTGCCCCACAACACTCGCCAAAAATGGCGAAAAAACTTAACATCTCTGTCAGACACAATAGACCTAGGAATGCCATCCAATCTAACAACATCTCTAAAAAATAAGTCAACAACGTGCATAGCATCATCAGTCTTATGGCATGCAATGAAATGCACCATCTTACTAAATCGATCAACTATAACAAAGATGCTATCAAAACCCCTATTTGCCCTAGGCAAGCCCAAAATAAAGTCCATAGAAACATCAACCCATGGTTCAGTAGGCATAGGTTAAGGGGTATACAATCCATGAGGTTTGACAGTGGATTTTGCCTGTCTACATGCAATACATTTGGCATATACACGTTCAACATCCCTACACATTCCAGGACAATAAAAATGTTCATGCAAAATATCCAAAGTCTTAGCAACCCCAAAATGACCCATTAATCCACCACTATGGGCCTCATGCCCAAATAAAGCACGCATAGAACAATTAGGCACACACAATTGATTACCTCGAAACAAATAGCCATCATGTATATAGAATTTTTGGAATGCAGCATGCTCACAAGCAGAATAAACAATAGCAAAATCAACATCTGAAGCATACAAGTCTTTAAGCTGCTCAAAACCCAAAAGTTTAGAACTAAGAGCAGAAAGTAAAGTGTACCTCCTAGATAATGCATCAGTTACCACATTCTCCTTCCCTTGCTTGTAGTGAAGCACATATGGAAAGGTCTTTGGAAACTCCACCCACGTGGCATGTCTCTTGCTCAACTTGCCTTGTCCTTTCAAATGCTTTAAGGACTCATGATTTGTTTGAATGACAAACTCTCTAGGCTGAAGGTAATGTTGCACACCTCCAGTGCTCTCACCACAACATACAATTCCTTGTCATAAGTTGGATAATTAAGTTATGCACCACTAAGTTTTTCACTTAAAAATGCAATTGGTTTGTTTTCCTGCAAAGACACAGCACCTTTGCCAATCCCAGAAGCATCACACTCAACCTCAAAAGATTTCTCAAAATCACAAACAAATAATAGGAGCATAACACAACTTATCCTTTAACTTTGAAAATACATGTTCCTGTTCCTTACCCTATGTAAACCCTTTCTCCTTCTTGACTATTTCAGTCAACGGAGCAGCAATAATGGAAAAGTTCTTCACAAACCTCCTGTAAAAACTGGCAAGTCCATGAAAACTAACCTCACTAACACTTTTAGGCATTGGTCACTCTCAAATAGCCTTTACCTTTTCACTATCAACCTTTACTCCTTGAGCACTGACTACAAACCCTAAGAATACAAGTCTATCAATGCAAAATATACACTTCTTAAGGTTCACATACAATTTCTTCTGTCTCAATACATCTAAGACACACCTCACATGCATGACATGTTCATCAAGATTAGTGCTATATATCAAGATGTCATCAAAGTAAACAACCAAAAATTTACCAAGAAATGCACGCATGACAAGATTCATCAACCTTATAAAAGTGCTGGGTGCATTAGTTAAACCAAATGGCATAACTAACCACTCAAACAACCTATATTTAGTTTTAAAAGTAGTTTTCCATTCATCTCCTAGTTTCATTCTAATATGGTGGTATCCACTTTTCAAATCAATCTTTGTAAAGATACATGCACCATGCAATTCATCAATCATATCATCTAACATAGGAATAGGATGGCGATACTTTACAGTGATTTTATTCATAGCTCTGCAGTCCACACACATCCTCCAGGTTCCATCTTTCTTTGACACCAGCAATACAGGCACAACACAAGGACTCAAGCTCTCCCTTACATGTCCTTTCTCCAGTAGCTCATCCACTTGCTTTTGAAGCTCCTTTCTCTCCTCAGGATTGCTCCTATAAACTGAGTGATTAGGAATCTGAGATCTAGGCGCAAAGTCTATCTGGTGCTCTATGCCTCTCAAGGGTGGCAGTCCCTTGGGCATCTCCTTAGGAAAGACATCTAAATAATCCTACAAAAGAGATGAAAATACACTAGGCAAAGAATCAAGAGGGTTAGTATTAGAAACTAAACACTCTTATACCTAATTATCACAAGTTCTTTCTTCTCCCCAGTTACTCTCCTCATGTCTTTTCCTCTAGCATACAAACTCACTGTTTTCTCTTTCTTTTCACTCTTCTTTTCTCTCCCTAAACTTTTCTCTCCTGCACATCCCACTTTATTTTCCTCACTTGTGCAGTCACTCCCCATTGAGTCAATCTCTCTTTTCTTTTGGGCCTCTTTTCTCTCATCATTTTCTTGATCTCACTACCCAAGTAATGTTGTAACTCCACCACATTTTCTATCTCCCTATTCAATCCACTCAAGAACCTTGCCATGGTGGCCTCGGGGTCCTCCACTATATTAGCACGAATCATAGCAATCTCCATTTCCTTGTGGTAGTCCTCTACTGACTTAGACCCTTGTGCGAGTCTTTGGAGCTTTTGATGCATCTCCCTATAATGGTAAGAAGGCACAAATCTCTTCGTCATGCATGTCTTCATTACTGCCTAAGTATTGATGGGTCTCTCTCCATTCCTCCTCCTAGAGGTCACAAGTTGATCCCACCATATTGGTGTATAATCTGTAAATTCAATAGTAACAAGTTTTACCTTCTTCTCCTCTGAGAAGTTATGGTACTCAAAGATCAAATCCACCTTCCTTTCCTATTCCAAGTATGCCTCAACATCAGTCCTCCCCTTAAATGCTGGGATCTACATCTTGATGGATTTGAGGTCTCCATCTTGCTTGTTGAGGGATTCTCCTCTCCGAGCTGTCCTGGGCTTGCGCTTTTCATAGCCCTCCTCCTCCTCAGGCTCATACCGTGGTGGTTGTCTACGAGGTGGTGGTTGCCGTTGATGTACATTTGCAGGCCTGCCCTGAGGTTCCTCGTATCTTCCTTGTCTGAGCTCATCCATCTATCCCCTAACCTCATTTAAGGCTAGATTGAACCTCTCAAATTGTTGCTGCATGACTCTCAAAGTGAAAGCGATATTTGCATCTCCCCCTTGATTGTTATCATTACTACCTCCCTATGACATTGTAAATAAAATGATATACCTGCAAAAACAATGTAAGATCCCATATATATATATGGGAAAGGTAGAATAGTAATTTGGAACGGTTTATAAGTGTTTAGAATTGTCTTGTTATGTTCATGCATACTCATACTTGTAAATAGTGATTTTTGCACATGTAAATGACTGTACATGCATTCATGACATTTCTCGGTATATTTGGTCATAAATGTGATTTTTGTGAAAAGTGTGATTTTTGTGCTTGAAAATTTAATTGGAGTGGGTTTTCGTGAGTTTTGAATTTTTGGAGCATTTTAGAAATTTTTTTGAAAAATTTCGGGGAAAATTTCTGGAAAATTGCCAAGTGGTTGACTAAATGGTTATCAGTAGTAAAAAGTATTGTCTAATGGCACTAGAAATGAGATACATGATTTTATGAATTATTAGTTTTAAGTCATTGGAATTTTGGGAAGAAATTGGACTAGAAATTGGAAATGAATTGGAAGAAGTTAGGTGAGAAAATGAGAGGGTGACATGTGGCAAGTGACATATGTCACTTGCCTAACATGCCACCATGCCTTTAGTCATCTTTGTTTTACTGAAGACATTCTCGATGCTTCCATTAGAAGACCAATTTATTTGTTCTCTTTCATCAAGTCTGGAGTCTCTTCTTGTCCTCCTTCTTCTTGGGTCTTCTTCTCCTTGTCACTTGTTAGTAATATTTTATTTGCATGCTCTTCTTGTGTTCACCAAAAAGCCTAATCAAAACCTCACCCCCTTAAGACGATGATAATCATGTAGGGTGGGGGGAAGTTAGAGTGTTAGTGGTGGTTTTGGAGACTTAAAGTTTTGGAAGCTTATTGGGGTAAGATATATGTTCTATATAATGGTTTTGTAGTTAAATTAAATTAGTTGTGATGTTTGTACATAAAATAGCATGAAATTGTGTCGGTGAATATGGGTATGTTATTTGCTTGTTGCTTGATGGTTGATTGATGATTGATAAGGTAGAAATTAATGAATGATTTTGGATATGGTATAGGTGAATTGAGTTGTTTGGATTGATATTAGTGAATAAAGATAAGAGGATGTTAAAGGAAGATGATTGAGTGTCTGTGTTTCCATTTTGTGGCTAATTGGTCAAGTGATGATCTTGATTAAATTTTTGCTGATTTCTTGACTAAATTGGATGCTTATTGGTGTAGGAATGGTATTGGAATGATAGGATTTGAGTTAGGTGTAAAATATGCAAAATTTACTTTGAGTATGTTCCAATGATTTGGTCATAACTTTTTACATGGTTATACTATTGAGATGAGGTTTGACTTAAATTAAACTTGAGAAGTTTGGCTAGAATTCTTATGAAGGAAGTGCTGTGCAATTGTGCTTGTAGGGTTCCGAATTTTTCCTTGAAAGTGGGCAATATGTGTAGGGTAAAAAGCCATGTTTCTAACAATGAAGATTTGTGATTTGAAACTTTGAGGAATATTTCTAGGCTAAAATAGAAAGATTTTGTGAGATTGGTCTTCATGAAAGTTGGAGAGTTTCATGTTATTTTTCTATTGCCACTAAGTATGTCATTTTTTTATTTTAAAATTGAAAGTTATGACTTGTGAACTTTCAGCTGGTTTTTCAATGAATGAATGTGTTTTGTGTGTGAAATGGCTTTAAGTATAGGTTTTGTGATTACTATGTTTTGAATCCAATTCTGAACTGTTATGGTTTACAGTAGCTCAAGTGATCTTATGGAAAGTTATAAAAGAATGTCTTAGCTTTGTAATGAGATATAATATGCTAATTTTGAATGTAGGGATTGTAAGTTATGAATTGTTAAAGTATGGGAAACCAGATCCTCTGGTCCACTATTTGTGGACCCAATCTGTGCCAGTCCATCTGACCCATCTATTTATGTGGGTCGCGTAGCGGCGAGGATCCCAATTATCCAAAATTGAATTGTTTTGTTTTAATTAATAATTTTGAGGTTTAATTCTTAATGGATTGGTTAGTGATTGATTGATCTTGATTTAGAGACCAAGAATTGTGAATTTATAAAAGTAGAAATTCGGAATTTATTTTGGTGGTTCTCGAAATCGGGTGGTGATTGAATAGTGAATTTGATTTCGATGTAAGGATAATTCCTATGATTTGGAATTTGACTTTCGAGAGTTTGGAATATAGTCAATTGAATTATGGTACAAGAATTGCTATCAATTAGAGTGAAAGAGTCGAATTGAGGAGATTCGGGAATATGATCAGGAATGTCATAAACATGTATAGTACATAATTAAATCGCTGCATGTGCATTACTGAATATTCGAAATTGTATAATTAGTAATGTATGATTATTCTGATTGTTATAGAGGCTCAAGTAGAGCGTCGATCCTTCGACGTAGTAGAGACTTCCCGGCAGTAACTCGAAAGTTTAGAGGTGAGTAACCTAGTTGGTTCCTCAATCTTTGATTTGTTAAATGCTCTGTATGAACTATCTGTGAATATGAATTGAATGATCTGGTTGACTTTAATAAATACTGTTGAATGAAATGTGTTATTGTAAAATTGGAAACGCATGCTAGGCATGATCGGAAATTGGTAATTAACAGTTGTGACTAGAGCAATTTCTGATCGGAGCTATAAGCTCAATCACTGTAAAATGGGGCCTAAGGCCCGAAAGAGAGTAGTGCATACCCAGAGGGCTCTCCTATCCATGCGCGTGGGCAGTAGTATATACCCAGAGGGCTCTCCTACCCTTAAAACGCGATTACTGTTTGATGTGCCCGAAATGGGACCATACTGACGCCCAGTCACAACACTGAAATAAAATAAAAAACGTCATGCATTAAGTATCTGATTGTACTGTAATTCTTGAAATGGGTTAAATATGTATGTGTGATAATTGTTTAGTGAAATTTCTGATTGCTGTTCTGAATGTGTTATTATGTTGATCTGTACGCAATTTGCGTAATGCATGAATTGGGTGAACCATCGATGATGATTTCTCATTGAGTTCGCAAACTCACCCAACATTGCAATTATTTTTCAGGACAGAGATAATAGACTCCTAGCTCCAGTTAGCGAGACTTTTCCTGTTGTGTGAGCGTTGGCAAGGGAAGTATGGCTTACAGGTCGATCAGTTGGGATTTTTTGGGGATGACCTAGTTAGGAGTTATTTTAGTTCCTTTTGGTTTTGTACATTATGTAATCATGACAGAATCGTGTATTTATGGTTTTTAAGAAACGAAATGAGAAGTAATTCGGTTTCAAAATTTAGCGAAATTTATCATTACAGTTTTATTATATTGATGCCATGTGGATTATAGAAATGATCGAATCGTAGCGCACCCGTACCGTAGGTTATGTATCGGAATGACCCACGGGCGTCCTGGTGCGTACCCTACGGTAAAGGGGCGCTACATGTTAGAAGGTCTATATATATAGTTGTCTACTGAGAGGGGAACAACAACGATTTTACTACCATCACTGTTTGGGAAAATTGGCCTGGATAGTCCAAGAGGGGGAGCTTGCTCCAGTTGTTATTTCCTACTTTACTATCAATATACTATCAGCTATACAATCTCTATCTAGGTTCCTAACAAATGGATTCAATTAGCGTAACATCACTGGTATTAGCCTTCGGTATCGTCACCTCTGCTGCTAGTGCATTCATAGCTTTAGGCTGTGATGCGATGGAAGGGGGTCATATTGTGATGGGGTCAAAATTTGGATGATGGGGGGTCGTGGGATGGTGTTTTCCATCAGCATTTGAATAATGTAGATAATATTGATCTGCATCTGAATAATGCAAATCAAGCAACTGATAAAGTTAAAATTTACAATGTTGATCAAATGTTTTTCATTTTTTCCCCTTGAATTAGTTAGCAACAAAGTTGAAATCATATGAATTTCTAAGGGAAGATTTTTTGCTACATTCTTGACGACCACCGAAATCAGCATTGGGAGAATCCCAGAAGATGATAAAATACCATTAATTTAAAGATCAAGCAATGACGATAACCAGTTACTTAAACGGACTATAGAAACGATACTCTAAATAGTTTTGAGGGAAACATTTAAAACCAAACAAGAATTCCATATGAACCAAAAACAAAATCCATTGATTGTTATTCACCGGAGAAAGGAGAGAAAGGTTTTCCAAAACAATATTACCTCCGGTGAAGATTGCCGGAGCAGAAGATGCTAGCGACGCAAGCCTCGATAACCACAACACAGCAGACGGCGATGATAGGAGACAGAGACGACAATTGACGGAGAGGAGAGGAACAAAAGGCAGCTAGGGCACGTGTGGGACTGGGTGGACGGGAGGGCTTCGGATGCTTTATAACATAACCAAAACGACGTCGTTTTGGTTATGTCCAAAATGACATCGTTTTGGTTATGTTTTAAACGTTTATAACTATATAAAATGACGTCGTTTGAATTTTAACCAAACGACATCGTTTTTATTAAGTTATAAACGTTATAGCTTAATCAAAAAAATGGTGTCGTTTTGATTTTAACTAAACGACGTCGTTTTTGTTTTGCTATAAGTGTTATAGTTTTATGCGGAAAATGACGTCGTTTTCTCAATGTTTTAAATGTTTATAAAATTACAAAACGAAGTTTTTGTTAAGCTATTATCGTCATAGCTTCATCTGCAAAACGACATCGTTTCAGGATAACCAAACGATGTTGTTTTCTTTCAGCTTATAGACGACAAATTACCAAGATAATTACCGACGCCATTTACTGACAGAATTTATACTGCCGGTAAAATTTTATTTTCCATCTGATTTTGCCGGCGCATTCAATTACCAACGGAATAATATCGATCCCTAAATTTTCGTCGCTATTCTGCTCTTTTTCTTGTAGTGGACATAGCTAGATCCCCAACTACATTTTAATCGTAGAGTAACAAAACAGATTGAAGAAACAAATTACTATAGATTTTATTATGAGACTACCTAGGACGCCGAGGCAGCACGATGCTATCTGGGTCATTGTGGACAGGTTGACTAAATCGGCCTATTTCTTGCCAGTGAGGGAAAACAATACACTTGATCAGTTAACCCAGAAGTATGTGACAGAGAGTGCGACTGCATGGGGTCCCGGTGTCTATAGTCTCAGACAGGGATCCTAGATTTACTTTGAGGTTCTGGAAGAGTCTGCAGTCTGCTATGGGTACTCGGTTAAACTTCAATACTGCTTTTCATCCTTAGACTGATGGGCAGAGTGAGAGGACGATTAAGACTGCTGAGGATATGCTTCGGGAGTGTGTATTGGAGTTTAGAGGAGCATGGGATCAGTATTTGACTCTGATTGAGTTTGCGTATAATAATCATTATCATAGTAGCATCGAGATAGCACTATATGAGGCTTTATATGAGAGACAGTGTCGATCGCCTCTCTATTGGGATGAAGAGGGTGTTAGGATGATTGAGGGCTCAGAGCTGATTCAGGATACTATGAAAAAGATAAAACTGATTCGTAGTCGCATTAAGGCGACTCAGGATAGACAGAAGAGTTATATGTATCAGCACCAGAGAGAGATGGAGTATAATGTGGGAGATAGAGTTTTCCTCCAAGTGTCAACTTGGAGAGGAGTATTGCGTTTTGGCAAGAAGGGAAAGTTAAGCCCTAGATACATTGGTCCGTATGAGATTATCGAGAGGATAGGACTATTGGCATATAAGTTAGCATTGCCGAGTGAGATGTCCCAGTTGCACAATATGTTTCATATGAGTATGCTTCGACGGTATCGCTCGGATCTGACACATGTGATTCCGGCTCAGAAAATTAAGGTGGCTAGCAATCTGAGTTATATTGAGGAGCCGGTTCAAATTGTGGGATCTCGGGTCAAGTAGTTAAGGAATAAGGTTATTCCACTAGTAAAAGTTCTATGGAGAAACCACTCAACTAAGGAAGCAACTTGGGAGACTGAGGAGCATATGAGGAGATAGTATCCTCATCTATTCGATCAGACAGGTATGAAATTTCGAGGACGAAATTTTTATTAGGAGGGGAGAATTGTAACATCCCATCACTGATGGGAAGGGTATATTGGTAAATTAGGACGGGCTAGTAGGTCAAATTGCGTATTTTGAATTGTTCATTCATTTGGCCTCTCGATATAGAGAGAAATGGGACATTTTTGCACAAGCACATATAGGTACATGCATTCATGACATTTCCCGGTGTTTATGTGTGAATCTGATTTGTTTGTGAATTCTGAGGTAATTGTGTTTGAAATTCTGAATTGAAATGTTTTAGGAGTGATTTCAGCTGGTAGTGACCCTTAGTAATTTTTCTGAAAAATTTAGGAGAAAAAGTTCGGACCGAAAAATTGTCGAATTGACAGACTGAGTGACTGTATAATACTGAAATAACTGTCAAATGACAATGGAAAAATTTGACTTATGATTTTAGGATTAATAAGTCGAGCCATTAAAATTTGGAGACGAATTAGACTGGAAATGATTTTGTAAAGAGGAAGAGATTTAAGAGTATTTCAGGAAATGACATTTGGTAAGGGTTTAAGTTATGGAATCAACTCAAATGCCCTAAGTTTTAGACTTTCCCTTTTGAAAGTTACCTTGGCTGAAAATCTTTCCCCCATCTTAGGGCATATCCTCATCTTCTCTCTTTGTTGATTTTCGACTCTCCCTACCCGACCCTTGCTTGATCACTCT
>JANIHY010000008.1:48956838-48967692 GCA_027479065.1 Erythroxylum brevipes
ATCACAATTTTAAGGCAAAATTAACCTTTCATTTCTCTCTCATCTTAATTAATAAGGGTATATCTATAATTTCATTAGCTTTCTTAATAAGCGTGTATTTTTTAAAAAGAACACTTGTTATGAATCAGGGGAGTACTTTAGAACACACATACCTCCTTATGTATATGCATTTTCTCTGGAAAGTTGAGCTTTTCATCCCTACAAGACATACATGTAGAACTTGGTCAGAGAATGAAATCCTAAACAAAAAAAAAATCAGTAGAACTGAGGTTCAAATCAAATTGCCTTCTTTCTCTTGGATGAAAAAATGCAGCGAGTTAATCAATTCATTGGAAAGAATCTTGATATTAATAAGTGAGTGCTGAAGCTACAGATTTCGCTAGACAGTAAAGAATTTCAACTGCCAAGTGCAGTTCATACTCAAAATCAATGCTGAAAGCACAAAGACCCAGAGGTTAACGTTCTCACTCATCTTTTGTAAAATAACTTACCAGTCAGGTTGCATGAACAATGCAAAAGTTGACCGGTCAACAGTAGAAGCATTTTCTCCTGAAGGTGCCTAAAATACAAATATTAGGTAAACATTAAATACGTCTACAGGAAAGTCAAGTGAGAATGAAATCTTTTGGGACACTCAGAAATTTAGAATTAGGATTATTGGTTACAATTCAATTATTGTTAATCATTTTGCTCAAAATTCTAATTCATACAACGGAATAAAATAGATATTGTTCAAATTTCCATGTAAAAATAAAAGATATGAATGTAGGAGGAGGAGGGAGAGATAGAACATTGTTTAAGTGATTTGGTTATGAAAGCTTATGTCCACGGATAATTATGTACATATTAGTATCTCTTTATTTATAGAATAAGATCAATATTTTTACAAATAGTTTTGCGTCTAACAAATTAAGCATGATTACAATGAATCTCCCAATATTCTAACACTCCCTTAAAAAAAAAACAAACTAATAACATAAAAGAAAACCAACTACGTTGGAAGAGATTCATCGACCCAATACTATAAAACTCTTCTCACTTTCATCTAACCAACAACAAAAAACTCTGCTTCCATAAAAAGAGAATTCATTGAATTAATAACTCTTCTAAATTAGCCAGGTCTTGAACTACCAAAGGTCCAAACAAAGATATATGTGACACACAAAAACACAACTAGACTCATAAGATTTAATCCGGTACCATGTTGAAGTATGAAAATAAAGGAAAGAATGTAGAAGGGAAGATGGAAGCCACATTTATAGGATTCAACCATAAAGTCCTACATCCACAAATGTAACATACAAAATGATAAAATTTTTCTTTCATTTTGTGTATGTCTATTGCGTAGTACCAAAAGCCTTACTGATAAGGAGGAATGATGTATAGATAAAAGTAATAATATCTCTTGACTGACAAAATAATATCTTATTCTACAATTAATTCTAACAATATTGGGTAGTTCTGCTTCCATTAACTCAAGATCTTATTTTCACTTAAGAAACTAGCACTACACATTCAGTTATGATAGAGTTGCAACTAGAATCATTAACTCCAAGTCTAGATCCAAGTCCAAAGTATAAATAAAACCAAAATTTAGATGCTTTGACTTCAAAAAGAAAAATGGTGACATTCACCAGGCCTTCAATTGACCATGCATCTACAACAATGCTAAATCAAGCTGCAAAAGTCATCAGCATTTCATTCTAAAGAAGATGTGCACGTGTTTTTTGATAGGAATACTATCCTCTAATTCTTTGTTGCACTACTATCATTGTTAGATGACACAATGTATTAGCATGAAAGCAAAGGTACGTACTTGACTATGTCTTTAAGATTTGATATACAAGTTTCAGAACACTGAAATATATATTGAAATTGAGAGAAAAATTTGTAATATTATCGATACTGTGTTCTAAAGAAATAGAAAGTACACACTTATAGAGTAGTGAATACAAACTTTATTAGGATTCCTACTTAAATTATGAAAAAGACTAAACCATAAGCAAAAAGACTTAAATAACCTTAAAGAAAATACTTGAGAATTCCAAAGGATTGAGCTTTTTTACACCTAGTCTATCTTATAAATTCACCTAATACATGCTCTGCATCATTAGATACCAAATGAGGGAATGGGTCTCATGTGGTATTATGTATATATATTATCTATATCATGACTTATTTACTCAAGGTAGGATGTGGCAGGAGTGTTCATAAATTGATCAGAGCAGGACAAAAACTATAATTGCTTCATATCATTGGTCAAATTATGTACATCTATAGGTTAAAAAAAAATCAGAAGATTTTCATCGCATATCAAGTTGTCTCTCTCAAGTTTTCATCTGCACATAAATGAATCTTCTCAATTAACAAAGAAGATGAAATCTGTACCTAGTCCTTGACAATACAAAGATCACTGGGCAATGAGGAAAAAAAACGGTTGCACAAGATCATAAGGAAGGGTGTTTCCAAGCTGGGGCGGTTCTCTTCCAAATTTTAGCTTATAATGAGAAGGACAATCAAGCAGCAACAAATACATAGTAAAGATCAAATATTAAGAACTGCCATGAAACAACCACACAAAGCAAACAGATGAACACTTGAATATTTCAATGGTTTCTCAAGAAACAGGAAATAAATCCTGTGAAGCCAACAATACAAAAAACTGTAGAAAGTACCCGGACACAATGCGGCGTTGCACAAAGATAACCTCTCGACAGTACTTCAGTGGTTTCACCAACTTGGTATGCTATCTCATCGCTTCCAAAGACAACCTGATGTGCAAGAAAAATATGTTTCTATAAGAAGTTCACGTCATCGAGAATGCATTTATAATAGGATTCGCACAAATGACTGAAGTATGCATCTTTATTATAAACAAGCACTTTATCGTATAACTCGTATCACTCATATAATTCTTTTCCACTGATTGATGTTTCCAAAGCCAGTAAGGATTAAGAACAAGGCTACAAAATTTACATTCATGGTAGGAAAAGCAAAACAAAATATGCCTGTTCAGTGAGTGTCACTGCATCTCACTCCTGTTAATTCGGAATTCCCAGTAAAAAAATATAAGAAATCTGTTTTCCTTTTTTCTTTAACTCCTTTAAAGTTTTATCCCCTTAAATACTTCTTCATGTAAAAAGCAGTTGACCCACAAGGTAAAGCAAAAAGACAATAATCACTAAACCTATAATTATATTATCAGCTTATAGAAAGTCAAATTTTCATCATAATCTTGCATGGATAGAAACTATCCCTCCACATCTTCCTTATTTTAGGTTTTGATGCAAGAAGATGATTTTTTGAAAAAGAGAGATAGAACTCCAACAACGTAGTAAACACAATGATAACCATTCCAATAGGCCCAACTTATTGGACAAAAGCTCATCCATATTCCACATAAACCTTCAATTAAAGAAATTTAACCCTGCTTTTCACAGGAAGGTATCTTATGATGTTGCAACCAAACGGGTTGCCCTGCAACATGTTACAGAATTTTAAACAAGAACTTGTCAGAATCTTAGCTTTTTCGCCAAACGTTCAACAATAAATTCCACATTTTGGCACATTAGCAGGTGTCCAAAGATCAATCAACATTTTATCCTGAAATCTATAGAAAGAAAATTTAGCTCAGTCCACGAAATATGCATAGAAGTAAAAAGTGTGAAATATCATATGATATACATCACCAACATCCAACACAATCATGCTTTTATACACAAAAGAGAACATATATGCGGTGGAGAGAACATTTTATAACTGTTTGTATTGTAAGGCAAAATTTGCACGAATAAGTATCAATGACAAGATAGTATACTTTTACAATTTGATCAGTTCGAGTTTTAATATAAAGCCCGGCAGCACTATCAGGGGAAGGTACTTCTACACCATCTCTTTTAAACATGGCACAGGTGAGACCTACATATTGAATTAAAACAGGAATAAGACATAAAATTAGAAAAAGACAATTACAAGTTAGGAAACACATAGTTCTACCTCTGAGCTTGTATCACTGAAATTCAAATTCTAGTAAACGTACATATAATTATTAACAGAGGTTATCACGAGTACCAGGTGGAGTGGTAACTTGCTATGTTGCTAGACTCTTAACATGAATAAGTTCTTGGGACCATGTACCAATTAACACTAGAATTGTGTAGTTGATCTACAAATAATCACCTGTCAATGAACCATGATCTGTGTGCCATCCGCACCAAGATGACATAGAGTCACCAACTACGGCAGTATCACTGGAAGGCAAAATTAGGCTTTTAACACGGAAAGAATAGCTTAGAAATTATAAGTGTGATGACAAAAAGGAGAAATAACGTACATTTGTTCTGATGGAAAATAATAAAGCAATCTGCCTTTATGACACCGAGACCGAAGAAGTATCTGTTCAAGGCCTTCATTTTCGTTCACTTCCATTCCATTTGATACTGATCAAGACAACTATTTAAATAGATACTGAAGGTCATAATATTTGTACGTCTAAAAATGTGCAAAAGATTTAAGAGCATGGAACTTCATAGGCAATGTAATTACCACAACAGCAAACAAAGAAGTGTAAAGTGAATATGTAACATACATATGATCACTTCATGAGGACTTGGTAAAGTATAAAGCAGGTTGTTTTGCACTCAGCTCAGAATGAACCCTGTTATTCTGATGTCATATACTTACAATGCATGTGGACATTTAGACTAATACACTTCAAATAAACATAACATCCATTCATGCCCAAAGGGGTTGAGACCAAACATTTACAGTCCTAATAAGCTAATACACAGATTGTCTATCACAAAGGAAATTCTTGACGAACTATTCTAATAACACCTTTCAAATAAAACTTTCACTAAAGACTTGCATGTATGCACCTGAGCATGTTATTTTTATGTATATCAAGTGTCTATATATATAAAGTAACAAGAGCGAGAGAAGAGAAAGCAATATGCAGTAACTAGATGTATTATAATGGCCATAAACTCCAACCCCAAGTACGTTCAGGTGACCACAGACACTTTATTTTGGTGGATTTTGTCCGTTAAAAGTAAAAGCCTGAAAGAGGCTATAAATCTAAAAATTAAAAGTTTGCATGTATGAGAAAGGTTGAACATTTAGTCTTGTAGAATTTACCGTATCGATCACAGTGATAAGCTAACATCAGTCCAACATCAAGGATCAGCTTTCCAAGTGCTTTGAAAGCTACAAACCAACAATTTTTTGTTTAGAAATTTCACAGCAGAAAAAATTGTAGTATGAAAGGAAGGTGGACAACCTAATCAAATTTATATCACATAAACTGTGAAGTATTTCAACAGAAATCCATTACCAAAATACTACAGAATGGAAACAAACTATGCCATCTAAAATTCAGTAAGTATTCTCTATAATTGACATTTAAATATTAAGCCATATGCAAACTGAACATGAATTTTACTAGGATGATTGCCTATTTCCCAGCAGTACATACCTGAGCGTGAACCATGTTCCTACATGATCCGATTAATTCGATCAAGTATTCACCATCTATTTTTATTGTTCAACTCTTTGACAACATGAAAAAAACCAAAAGCTCTACCCCGCATCTCTATTGATCCAAGGGATGGAAGGGTAGAGGCCTTTGGTGTCCCCTCCAATCAAGAATTGGGAACATACAATCATTAACCAATAGAATATGCCTTTATCTTATGTCTTTCTTGATTCATGGTATGACATTCTAGTGTCCTAGGCATAGAAAAACCATATCAATCAATCTCGAGTTTGGTGCTTAAACTCTGCTACAGTGAAGATACTGTAGGAGTCCTCCAGAAAACAACTTGACACCAGGATAATAAAAAGTTTAACACCGTTCACTCTTGTTACTCATTCAATATTGAAAAAAAAATGAAAAGGTTGTCTAATTCCAAACCCAAATTATGAATCTCTTCTCTCCCACATCACACCTTGGAACACACCGTTCTTATATAGGCGAGATGCCTTTGCATCTTCTTAACTAGAAATGGCTGGGAAGAGGAGCTGCCATATACGTTCTATTAATTTGATATGCAATATATCTAGTTTAAATTTAAGTAGAAGAGAATCAGCATACCATGACTCAATGGGGAGCTGCATTTGTTAGGTCAATAGACTCGTAGCTAAAGACAGGATATATTTTACTTAGAGTTCATATGGTGGCTGCAACATGGCGCTAACTTAAATCTTGAAGGATAGTTGGTTGAGTCCATAGCATCAGTCATTTAATAACTAATATAAGACTGCACTTCAACAACTTATTGAATGCTTAGGATGTTGAAATTTCAAGCTTTGTCACAATAAGTAAAACATATTTAAGTCCACGTATTCTTCTAAGAGATAGCTGAAACCCTAGTGCTTGAGATGCAGCCTATACATACAAATTGTTGATCTTCAAAACATACCAAATTCCAATTCTGGCAAAGCATTCTCTGGCCATATATTTGACCCACAATATGATGGATACCTACAACACAGATTATAAATGAGTATGCTTAATTATGAACTCCGCCCAAACTTTCAAGGAAAGTCACTAGAGCATAGGAAGCTCATGTATAAAAATGCATTAAACAAGTGAGAAATCAAGAAATGCACTTGGGAAACAAATTTTTCGCTTTCAACTTTTAATCTTTTTTTCTTTCTCTAACTTCTCAATCAGAAGGCACTTCAGTAGGCCTTTATGTAATCATCAAATAATTCAATATGAAGTTTGGAATGAGTTATCAGCATCATGTATTTTGAGAACCATTTGTGTGATTAACATGCACCAACCTTTCAGCACTAGAAAAAATGCTAACACAGAAGGATGGGAAAAGAGAGAAGATAGGCAATATGAGAAGAATGTCATCTTATTTTATCTATCTCATCAACGGTCCAACTTTAATGATCTACAGTCCCTAAAGCAATGACTCAGACATGTATATATATATTGAAAATAAATATAATTTCCAACATTTACCGTTTTATCAAGTATGTATCTGTAGTCGGAACATCAAATATTGGATTTGCATAAAAGGAGCCCTTCCACATATCTGCAAAGAACAAAAGGAAACAAAAAGGATGAAAAATATGACTTACATAATTTAATCAAGATAGGATGAAAAGTATGACTTACATAATTTAATCAAGAAACAATCATATTATTTTCAAATTATCATCAAGTGTACAAAATAACTATTGCTATCAACAAAAGCAAGAAAGATAACATTGCCGCACTCCTTAGAGAATAGGAAGCGAGTGTTTCCCAGCATAACAGTTCTAATTATGAAGCTTGAAATGGTCTAAATTTGGATTTTTAGTAACATACTTCACCACACAATAACTATCTTTAAGCATTTGATACCGAATAGAATCAAGAAGAGAAACGAGAAATCCTCCACACACACACAAGGTAACATGCATGCATGTACCACTTCAAAACACCAAAGTTGAAAGAATTTCCACTATGATGTCATGTATGTCAAGTAATTGACTGTACATCAGTTTTCAAAGAGTAGGGACCAGAGTTATCCTCTGAAGTCCCAAGGGATGTAAAAATAATATTTTGAGAACAAGAATGAGCTATAAAAACTAGTTAGGAAATGGAGTTGAACCCTGGTTAAATCAAGTTCTGTTTAAAAGAATTAAAGACATAGCTGAAGAATTAAGTTCTTCAACCAGAGGTAGAGTGGAAAAGTCACCGGTTTGAATAGTTGAACCTGGTACTGGAATATGGCTTTTAAAACATCTGTAAGGAATGAAAGAGCAACATTTTGCTGTTAATTGAATGCCCTCACTCTAAATTACAGGGGACTAGTGCAGCTCTGGTTCAATAATTACAAGTTAGAACTCTATAAAGAGAAGGGAAAGACAGCTCCAAGTGTGAACATAGGGCGAGAAGTTAGATGTCAAGGTAAGTATCTTTCATCATTACATCTAGACTTACAGATAGTCTTAAACAAAAGTTTCTTCAAATTTTCACAGGATTGTGCCCTTGTTAGAAGACATATTGAATTGATGATGTTTATCCTATACCTACTTTTCTATTAAAATTAAAAGCTTGGGTTGCCTCATCTCATGGAAGACAACTCATACATACAGCACCAAAAACTGATTGTCCCATAGTAGATTGTTAAGCATTTATGCAGTTCTAATGATTGGTCTACTTTTCATCTGTGGCACATCCCAAGCAGATATCAATTAGATAATATGAGACAAGGCATAAGGAAGCAAAGCAACTCAAGCAATGGTCCCTAATAAATCAAATATGCTTTTATATGTATTGCAATACATTACTATTGTGACTATGTGTGCATGCTTTGTGTACAAAAACAAAATTGAAACCAACACCATTTTATCACTGCATTCGGTTTGAATATGCCCTTCATTGGGCAAGCATGAGAATTATATCCTAGCTTTTCATCCTTGGAACATTCTCCCAACAGTATGTAAAATATAGATTGACTGTTTACAGAGCCGTATAAATCTAGTTTACAGGATGGTTTACCAGCCTTCCCAGATTCAAGTTTCTCTTTTCCATGGCTCCATCCAAAGTTATACCTGTAAATAAATGACAGATATAAGAAACAAAAAGGTTGAGTCAAAAAATAACAGCAACGACTGAGCCAGATAAGATACAATACTGCAGGTCATTGAAAACTGTTTTATTCATCAGTACAACCTGCTGGAATAAGAGCATGACATGACATAAAAAATTTATTTGAAAAATTCTTAATGTCCATCAATTCCTAAGAAGTTGGTTAGAGAATCTGGCTACTCTATGATAGATAAAAGTCAACAAAAATGTCCTTGTCTTCAAAGATTTTCACAGCTCAGAAGTTGCGTCATAATGGATGAACATACCTGCCAATGAAATATAAATCCCAAAAACTGAGCAAGATGGGCAAGTGGATAACCTAAGCCATAAGCACCTAATGGAGTTGAGAACATAGGACGATGACAATTACCTACTACCTGGGTCTTCAAGATGCTTCTTTGCCTCTTCTGGAAGATTGGCTAATCTAACAAAACAGAAGGATGGATGCCATAACTCAGAAATCATTAAGTGTATCTCCAGTAGTATTTAAAGCAACTAAAAGATTTGGAGCATAAACCTTGATGAAATATGTAAAAGATTCTGACGCAATGAAGAATATCCTGGTACCTGTAGAAATAATAGGTCACATTCATTCATGCATTCTGAGCATTCAACAAAATGGGTTATCTGTAGGGATTAAGAGAATTTATTCTTGCAAACTACAAACTGCAGATAATAATGCAAACACATCATGGAACTTATGTATCTTTTCTATGAAGCTCAAAAAAAAATAAAATTTGGGCTTCATTTTTTTTTATGTCACTATTAATTTCAGACTGGTTATACTTTTCATTTTGAGGAAAGTTTAACTTAAATTTCCTGAGATCAACATAACATGAGAAAAAAGAATTTAATCATTGGCTCAATAACTACAAAAGTTCTTCTGAAATCTTAGTCCAAGCATATTTAATGTGATAGCAATCACAAAATCCCTTCAAAGTTTTATCTATCTATAAACATTTTAAGTGTAACATCCACTGGATTCCAATTTTTATACTAAAATCAATTTCCTATCTGATGAACTAGACTATATAACCTTGATCTGGCTCTTCATCTTGAAGCAATCAATATTTATAGCCACGCTCCTAAGGAAGCACACTGAAATCCCGTTGTTTACAGGCATGCAATGCATTTGAGGGCATTTAAACATTTCCAAGATGCAAAAGCAACATTTTGAAGTACGTGCCCAAGTATAGTTAGGACAACCCGTGATGCGGTCATGCTGCTTACCATAAAGTTAATGTTTTAAAAGTACCACAGACAGCACACCAATTCAAGTCGATAGAGCCTTTATTACAGCTAGCTTAGGCAGCTCAATTGACAATGAAGCAAATGGGAAAAAGTGGAAAAACCACAGAGTATAGCCTTAATTGAAATTCATCGTCTTAAATCAATCAATGAAACGTGTAAGGTCCAAGAAAGTCATTCACTAGAATCCTTTCTGCATAATGTCACTTTAGTGCAATGAGTTGTTAGTGTAAATGAGATGAATAAAATTTGAAAAGAGAAAAAAAAAAACAAGGTTGAAAGTGTGCATACTGAAGTAGAGAATGAAAATAGAAAAAAGATGATGCAGCACAAGCACAAGCATAGAGGACAGGTTTGAAGTAAGAATGCTTTGTACATCTGTAATTGACAGAATTCCCAGCCCATTCGGTCCAAAACCTTTCTCAATTGTTGATGACAAGTTGGCATGCTTGTCCTGTTTGAAGAATCAAAAGAAAAGATAGAAGAAAAGTGAAACAGAAAAACAGATAGAAACATGCAGACAGACAGATAACAAGTCATGTTTTGAGCCAAACCAAACATACAAATGCCAATCATAAGATCATTCAGGCATAAACTGCTTTGGCCCACGTAGCGTAATTAACTGCTATGTTTTCAAATTATTTTTAATTTGAATTCATATATCGTTGTTTCTTTTCTAGACCTTTTTAGTTAGTATTTTCTATAATTTCTTTCAGGAGTTGATTAATAGAGTTCTATTAGAAATGTTCAGTTCATTAGTATGTAGCAATTAACTATTTCATCTTTCCTAACGTTTGTTTATGACTCTTTCTATATCAATAATTCAAAAATTCAAAAATTTTTATTCGATTTTCAACATTTTAGTTCAACTTATTAATTAATCGATTAATTTTTATTAATTAATAAGTTCTTTTAAATTAAAATAAATCAATTAATTTTTATTTAATTTTTATATTAAACTTTAAATTTAATATTTTTTTCAATCATATTTTAAATTATATAATTTTTAGTCCGGC
>JANIHY010000008.1:48967712-48983618 GCA_027479065.1 Erythroxylum brevipes
ATCCTTAAACCTCTTACTTCCGGTTGAATTTTAAAATCATTGCTCTCTACATCAAATTTTTTATTTAAAATGAATCAAGAGTTTAAGAAAAAAGAAAGGTTAACTCAATAAAAAATTATGAAAATCCGTGTATTAGATTGGAGAACAAAATATTCATATAACAGTTATGGTGCTATGTGTATTAGGTGATTTTTTTAAGATAAAAGAATTTAATTAATTTGCTAAAGCACCGATATCTAATAAACAAATTAACATGAGATAATAATGTAAAAATAACTCCTAAAATATAGTCGGTAAATTAACAAAATTAAGGTCCTCGGTCCTCATTCCAGAATCCTCACACTCAACGAATAGGTTCTTGACTAGGAAAGGAAAAGGAGGGAGACGAACCTTGAGGAGGTTGTAGGATATGGTGACGGTTTTGAGAATAGGAACGGCGGTCTGCGCGGAGCAGGACATCGTCTGACACTGGCACCAAACTTGAAAGGGGGAAGGTAACGGAGGCCCCTTGGAATTAAGGGACAAGAAGCTCTGACTACAGAGGTTGAAACTTGTATTCATCTGCCGATTTATTGAGTTTTAAAGAAAACGGAAGAGTCTGCCTCTCTTTATAGTATTTATTATTCCGACTGTGAGTGAACGTCGGGACACCTCAGTGCTCACTTATTATTCCGATTGAGTGAAGCTCGGGACTCCTCAGTCCTCACGCAACCACCAAAGGAATTTAAGAAGAGGAATATCCTATAATAAATGAATTTGGGGGTAAAGAAATCAAATCGTATCGTGTAATTAACAATCTCTTCTTTTTTTTAATGGGAAGCAAGAAAAGGGCAAAGGAGGCCTGGCCTTGCCTACGGCCCTCAATTTCTGTCCATGGCTTTGGAAAAGAAGAGCTTCTTCTTCTTCTTCTTGTTCAAGACACAAGCAGCAAAAGTAAATTGAAGGATCACCTGGGTCCGGCTCTCGAAGAAGAAGAAGCAAGTACGATCCATTATTCGTTTCTGAACCCTTCTTTGCCCTTTTCTTTCTTGTTCCAAAAGGTGATCCCCAATCTCAAGGGCCCCCAGTTACAGGCTCAATCACCGCTAGAGGATTGAATCACGGTTTAATTTTTGGTCAACTCCCGTTGGGCTACTCTCGGCTCGCTTCCTGCATTGCAACATATTCTGCATTACTGCTGCTGTTCAATATTCAATCCCGACGCAGAAAATAGACTTATTCTAAGTTCATTTTTTTGGCATGGTTTGGGATGGAGACGAAATATGCAAAACATTTGCAGTGTCTACACATGCTTGTCCCGTCTATTTACATCGTAGAACCATCTCATCTTACACATCATTGTTACGTGAGTGAGTTATAACTTGTTTTCTTTACCATAAAAACCAAATTATTGTGCCTGAAAGAATGAATCTTCGGAAGCTTTCTGCAAGAACAATAAACGAAAAGGCCATTCTCCACAACCAAGAGTAGCAATCACAGAGCCCGATAGAATTTTTCTTGTCTACAAGTCAAGGACGATACAGGGAGGGGAAAAAAGGGGGCACTTTGAGTCGCGATCCAAAGGCACTCTCTTCTCAGCATCCCTTGTAGCCAATATCATCAACATCGTCTTATTCAATGGAGAGCAAGATCACACTCTCAACTCCTCAACTTCAGGCATTAATGGTTTGAAAAGAGATTCTACTTCAGTCTGGTCAACTTCTTCTAGACTTGACGGATTCCACCTTGGGTTCTGCAAGGACAAGATCATTAGTCATACTCCCAACCAAAACCATTGATGATAAGTGAAGCCACTTCATAACGTCAAACTATGATGCAGTGGTACCCAAAAGGGAGGATGAAAGGGATTCAACGTTTCTTCTCCGACAAGCTTTTAACATACCACAAAGTATCATGAGTGCCTCCTTGAGCTACAACTCAAGTTATCTATGTATATGAAACTAGTGATACAATGGTCTCCAAAATACAGAACTTGAATTTTTTTTAATTACTATTCATTTGCAAATCCATAAAGAAAAATATCTTAGGGTGGCCCTGCACTATTGAAAATGAGTTAAAAGATTCGAGGAACAATAGTCAAGCTTTAACGTACCACAAAGAATCATGATAGTTACACCACCCTTGAACAAGAAGAAGAAGCTCTTCTTTTCCAAAGTTGCTTATGTTTGCACTTTTGCTGCTTGTGAAAACTCAAATATTTTTAGGAAATTACCTATTGGTGGTTGCGTTTTTTATGTTATTCAAAAATGAAAGGGATTATCAAATAAAAAATCTGAAAGGAAGAAAACAGAAAAACTAAAAAGCTGTTGAAACAAGAACAACAAAAGCATACAAGGTTGCAATTCATTAAAAACATATAAAAATTCCTGGGAAAATCATAACTTGCATCATAAGAAGTTTTGTGAATAGAACCTGATCCTTGTCCACCAAAACAGCCCTAACACCTTCAGCAAAATCGTTTCGCAAAGAGGACCTCAGGGCAATCCTATATTCTGTTTTCATCACCCCACACAGCTGAATGACAGAAACATGCCAGAGAAATAGGGATGTTACTTCATAAACTCTACACAAAGCGAGTACCCCAGACTTAATCGTAAACAGAAATCACCAAATCAGCTCACCGTGGACAATTCATTGTCAGATTTCCCATAAGCAGACGCAACTTTGGAGAAATAATTTTGTGTCAAGCAAAGCGAAAATGGAGCACCCTTTGCAAGTCCTTGAAGAGCTTCGCTGGCCCACTCCCCCACTGGAAAATATGCAAGATAGGAATACGTCGAGAATAACAAATTGTTCCAAAGACAAAAGAGTACCATACATCCACAATGGTATTACAGTTTGTTAAGCCTCCTATTCGTATACAATAGAAAAGGAGAAAGAAGGAGGAACCAGCAGCTGGCAAAGCTGTCATTTTTACCGGCTAAAGGCCTTGTTTATCTTTTAGAATGCTAGTACCATATAGAGGAGAGATGTGGCAGGTTGTTAGGATTCTCTGTCAGGAATGTTGGGTATAATAGGGGCATGTATGAGGCAGGAAGGGGGATTGGGTAATTTGTCAGGTTGTGAGAGTGGGGAGTTGGTCACCTCTCAGATGTGGCCTTTAGTCATCCGATATCTTCTTCCCTTATCAACACAATTCTAAATACTAGCATTCTTTATCTGGTTCATCTATCTGTTTCTCTATTTCCTCTTCTACTGACATCTATTAGCATAAGTTTCCTATCAGAGTTTTACACGTAACCAAGACAAACACAAGACATTATCTGTAGACGTTTCAGAATTAACCCACTCACCTAGAGTATCAGCACTCTGCTGATGATTTTTGAGTTCTTCAAATATCTCCTTTATTGATTTGTTTGAACTGAAGGTTGAAATTATTCGAGGTAAAAGCAATTTCAACTGGGCCTCAGACTCTGGTTGGTTGCTGTACTTGCTCAAAAGTTCCTTAATGTCCTCATGTGGGTCTTGGGAACTGCATCAACTTCGAATATGTTAATTCTATAGTAAGATTTTCTTTTGAAAGTAGATATGCAATATCACCATTACGTATTATTTCTACAGAAAGATATTTTTAAATTGGCCAGCAATATCTCTTGTACGAAATTACAAATACCATCATATAATTAGGCAGTGAACTATGATCAGCAAAACTCTGCTTAAGATGAAGAGGATCCAAAAACGTAATTAGTAAGTTGAAACTCATTTGTCTTCAATTTTATCTCCAAGAATTAAGTTAAAGAATTTTATCATGATCCCAACAAGCAGGCTGATGCACACAAAACAATTATTTTGAGTTTTAACTGCTGCTAGGTGCTAAAGTGAACAGCATGAAAATGGAATATCAATTAGTTAGATCACATACCAAATATTAAGAGAACAATTAAATTTTGACCAAGCTAAAATGACTGACGTACAAGGTAATTGCTAGGAGAGCTTCCTTCAATGAGCCCAACTGGCCTGATGGCACATAATGTGATGCAATACCAACGAATAGTGCATCTGAGGGTGTAGAGATCCTCTTCCCCGTCAATCCAAGATAAGAACCTGCAAAACTTAACACTTCAAATCACCACAATGATGAGGTTGCTTTCATTATATTTTTGTATACAGGCAGAGTATCTGGGGGTTTGAAATTGGGAATACTGACAGTTGTCAACTATTTTCAGATGGCCTATGGTCTCGATTTTACTTGCACAAATTTATGGCATGATAGCTTAAAGCAGGAAAAAATAACTGAAACGTTTAAGGGAACCCAAACTCTTGAGTTTCAGATAGCAGAAAGCACTAATCATGGACCACAAAACTGATCTATATGATCAATATGTATTTTTTTAATGCATTAATCTATATTATGGGAGTCACAGAGGGTAACAACATTGAAACATCAAGCCAATCCCTCACATAACATGATCACCAGGCCTTGAGGTCAGAAGTGGCAGGAACCAACTACTTCTCCTCTTAAGTCCGTTTTGATGCACAGATGTAGCAAAAGTACACATTGTAATGCAGCATTAAAGTATGTCTTTACAATACTGATTGATAAAGCATACAATTACTTGTATATAAAGCGAGAAATTTAAAGCCACCAATACAAAGCATCTTCTCAATGGAAATGTAGACATAGTTTTGTCATTCCAACAAGAGGACTAAACATGCTAAAAGATTGTCTATATGATGAGAAAATCATACCAACTGATCCTTCTCCTGGAGTTTGAGCTGCTATGTATGAAAAGCCAACATCTGGGAACAAGCCAATTCCATTTTCAGGCATTGCAAGAACAGTCCTCTGCAAACAAGTTAATGAAGAAGCACCAAAATTTAGGGATAATCAATGTGGGATGCTATCCTACATGAATTCAGGTAAAGATTATTACTGTATGAAGACTTATACCTCTGTCACAATCCGGTATCGACCATGACCAGAAAGGCCAATCCCAAATCCCATTGTTATGCCATCCATTAATGATATATATGGTTTCTTGTACTCAGAAATTTTGCATATCAGAGAGTACTCTCCAGTAAATACCTGATATCACATAAGAATTTAGAAGCTCATTATCAGACTATCCAAATGCACTCATTCAAAATAAAAATTTGGATAATATAAGATGTACAAAGCAACAGTTGCTCCATAAAATTCAATTTCGGGATCGTCTACAACAAAGGTCTCTTGTAATTTTCTATCCAAGAAAATAGCCTATATACACAAGTCACTGCATGGGTACGTGTGGACACACAATAACATCATTATGAACACTCATTAACTAAAGGGCTGCAGCTTTTCATCATTCAAGTTCCATCTAAATCAATAAAACTACTACCAACTGTGGCATTTTCGTATCTTCATCATCAACTCTTCACCATTCTGATGCAATAATAAGATCCTCTGACATAATTATAAGCCGCTATCAACGTAATCTTGAAATAGAACGAGTGATATGTACTGCCTGTAAATCAGTAGTATGAACACTTAATCATTTGATGTCTTCCAAAAAGAAAGCTCCATTAGAAGCTTTCAGATGGATGGTTAAGGTCACTGTTGGCTGCAAACCAGTTTGCATTTATCATTGTATATTTTAGTTTCCGTGTACTTGTATAAAGGATAAAATTTTGGCCCTAGAGTCTTTCAAAGGAAATATATTCCTATTTCTATGACAAGAACAAAAGAATAGAGAGAATTTCAATATGTCAACCACAGTTCTAAGTGCAAAATATACACATCAAAATGACCATGAAAATTTTACTAGCAAACATGTCTATACAGAGCAACAAGACTTTTACTTTTCCTGTGATTATTAATGTTAAATCCAAGTAGATATTATTCACGTTTGATAGCGTCTCCCATTCAGCAATTAATAAGTACATCTGAACCAACATGGCTATCAGAAAAAGAAAAATTAAAAATTTCAAAAGGTTTGACACTGATGTAAAAAATTTCAAAAAAGTTTACACTAAATGAGACGTTATTCATTTTCAATATCCAATTTCAATCTCTGTGTAACTTTGGATGATAAAATACAGATCTTGGTAGCCAAAATTTGAAGTGGAATCTATCAGATGGTTGAAAGAAAATAAAATAATATGATCCCGTAATCACAACAGTCACTCAACTCCTAAAATTATATGAAGAGAGGGTTAGGTCGAAGAACTATAAAATCAATTTGAATAGAATAGCAAGAGGAAACATGAATACTATAAACCAAAGTAGCATTAACTTAATAACAAATAAATCATGAACAAGTAGATAACTGAAAATGCATTCAATTCTTGCCAAGTAGAACAAAACAAAATGCACGTGGTGGGGGGTGTTGATAATAGAACACAACAAGACCTCAATCATATCTGACAGTTGGTTTAGGGCTGTAATACTCTTGACATCCCCACCTGCAGATAAACTAAGACCTTGGTAATGAATTAGCAACTACAACAAACAATGGCTTTGGTGCTTACAACAATCCAAAATAAAAACGGGAAAGAAGTTATAAGAAAAAGGCATGATATGCATGAGATGTTAGCATTTAAAAAGAAGAATCAGTTGCAGAGGAGTGCACAAAGGCACCTTTTGCACAAGAGGAGTGTTCCGGTCATTACGAATTTCGGCAACAACGCCTTTAATATCCATTCCTGCAAAGGGGTCATGAGGACTCACTCTCAAGAGTCTCCTTACACTCATCAAATAGAATGCAACAACGACTAAGAAGTAAGTAAAATGGGTGAGAGATGATGATGATGATAACGCTTCTCAAACGTAAGCAGTGAAGATCAACCACACAAACACATATATCAACACTAAACCTGCACAAAATGCGCGAGGAGAGCTCCCCTCCACGAGGACGCACTTCACTCTTGGATCCGATTCCCATTCATCAAGAAACTGCTTGTACTTAAGATCCATATCTGCGAATTGAAACGAAATAGAATTGATTCTTACCAACTTAGGAACTTGAAACAAAAGAAACTAAGTTGAGACTAAAACAAAGTGAAAAGGCAAGGGATGGAATTGAATAAAGGACCTAAGGTCATAGCGTTGAGGGCTTTGGGGCGATCGAGAGTGAGGACTGCAACGCCGTTTGGGGAAACAGCCCCTTTAACAAACTCGTCGGAGGAGGCCATGGCTACGAAGCTTCGAGAAGTAGAATAGAGGAGGCTGTTTACTTTAGCAGAGATGAAATGGAATGATGAAGATGGTGATTTGGTGACGACAAGCCGAGAGGCCGAGAGAATGGCTTTCATTTGTGTCGTTTGGTTTTATGTTTTAGTTTGCTTAAACTTAAATAACTGTCACATTAACATAATGGGACAGTGGCACCTTAGCGGATTGGCTCGCTGGCCTCTACCGGTGATATTGAGATCACTTATTTTGATGTTCTATCATTAAAGTGTCAAAATCTCTTTTAAAAAATTAGTTGGGGTGCAATTTTTTCTGTCTGCTTAATATTTGATGTACTTTTCCTATTCATAAAAAAAAAGAAGCGTCAATTAAAACTAGTTCTTCCAATCTTCAATAATGTGAGTCACACATTAAAGACCTAAAGATATGACATAACTTTAGTCTGAGAATGGCTGACTTAAAGACACCTTCTCATGAGTTGAGATCCTCCTAGGACACTTCGTAGGCTTACCAAAAAAAGATATGACATAACTTTAATTTGTACAATGTCAAAGTTAAGATAAATATAGCCTTCTTCCTAAAGGTTGTTCACAAACTAAATAATAAGGAATGAGACAATTGGTTTTCTAGATTAGGGCATTAGAATATTATGCAGTGCAACTTCACAGCCATAAAAAGATTGGGTAAAACTCAAAGGTTTAATGTCTTCTTCAAGGAAGAACATATATATTGTAAAAATATACCTTCAATCAGTGTTATAAATCCTATCAACTAATGTTGTAAATGTCACAATCTTGTACACAAATGCTAAAATCATATGTACAAAATACCACTACAATACTAAATAAAAGTATCTTAACCTGATACTTTAAATATCACTAGTTCGTGTTGCAAATATTGCAATCTTATAAAAGATATTACCATCCTAAAAAAAAACTTATTACTCTTTACAAAGATTACTGATACGTGCTAATTACATCATATTTTTAGCATGATTTTTTCGAATATTGTACTTGTATTTTGGATACTTTTATAAGATTTGGTACTTAAAATGATCTATATTTAATTTTAGTCTTATCTAGCCTCTCTAAAAAATGGATGAATTTGGGTAATATTTTTTGAAAAGTAATTGAATTAAAATTCAATGTGGAATTACATCGAAGATTATCCAAACAAAATAACTATAAAATAGCCAAAAACAAACAACAGTCCAGGTAAAGTATTGAATTTGGAGTAAATTGGTCAAACTTGAAAAGAAAGACTCAAAACATGGTAACATGTTATTGCTCGCGTTCTAACATCTCCTATTCATGTGGTTATAGTCTTTGTGGGATTAACATTTTATTCACCTAGACTATACACACTTTTATGTGTAATTTCTTTAGTATTGTTCTTTTTGTTTTATTTTATTCATTAACATCACATCAAATACCATTATCTTATATAAAATATTACCACTCTTTACCCAAAAAAAAAAAAAGACAACAACACAATACAAAAAGTACCAAACACTTCGATAAAAAATTTCTTTACTCAATACTATAAAACCACATCAAAAACTGAATCACAAGCTTTTGATAAAAAGCGAGCCGTTTTAGTAAGATTTGTTCTTAGTGTTAATTAGGGACCAAGACAAAAAAGGTTTTTTGGTCGAAAAGGCTCGCCCTTCGTTTGTTGAAGTAAGTACAAATGGTCTGATTCGTGATTTCTTAAGAATCCACTTAATTCATATTACAAGTAGTACAACCCTATAAAAATACTATCACTTTATATAAAACTACAAGCTCTCTTTATAAAAAAAAATATCATTTATCTCTACATTACCACTTTTATATGGAAAATCATCAATGCTCTCTACAAACATACCATCAGTATATAGAAAAAAAAATCATAACTATGTTTTGTAAAAACCACCAATTCATAGTGGATATATAATTTGTCTATTAAAAGTGTAACATCCCGTTACCCATGTTAAGGCTAGAATTGTGAATTATGAGAAATTTATGATAAATTAGGAAAATGCACATCATGCATAAGTTAATTGTGACATGCACATTTTTGCACATTCATATGATTGTACATGTATTTATTGACATTTTTCGGGTATAATTAAGTTATTAAATGTGACTGGAATGTGTTTTGGCATTTTTGGTATTATTTAGGGTATTTTGAAATTTTTGGTGAAATTTGAGAAAATATTGATTTATGGGCCAATTATAGAGTGACACGTGGCAATAATACATATGTAACAAATGGCCGATTAGTATTGTGACAAATGGTGAATCTGTGATGACAATTGGCACACGTGAACATTGACACGTGAATGACATGCAAAGCATATACGAATATAATGTTTTAAGTTAGTAACATTTACTGTAACTGGTGTTCTTCACCAGGAAGAAACACTCACCGAATAACAGATCATTATGCTTTCTGTGCATGTGATTCATTTTCATTGCTGGAATTGAATCAGGTAAGTAGTTCTGTGATGATTATTCTATAGTGTAGAAATAAACATGCATGCATGGGTTTGGAAAATGGAGGCATATATATATGTTATGTTATGTTTTAAGGAGAAAACCGAATATAGATATGTTGTTTTTGCATGTTTGTGGAATCAGATATTGTAAGATATTGTTGAGGTGAGTTGGAGCAAGAAGAATCATTGAAGTTGTGTTTAGGAAAAGTGCAAAATCCTAGAAAAATGATGAACTCATACTCTATAATTTTACTGTACATGCATGAATATTTGGTTGATGTTACTGTTCACGCATAGATTTGTGGAAAATGAATTTGGTGAGATTCTAATATTGGGATGAGTTAAATGGAGTGAAAGAAAAGTGAAAATATATGCATTGGATGAAAATCTAAGAATTTGAAATTTATAGTTGAGAGACAGGAAGAACATGGAGTTTCAGATTTTGGTGTTTGAATGATAAAAATTGATTTTGATTTATTTAGAGATTTTATTTGGAGTTAGAAATGTTGAATAGACGATTTTAGAAGTGAATAAGTCTAGAAATGAAAGAGTATTGGAAGGAAAAGAAGAAAAAGAATCGGTGAAGAAGAAGAAGAGAAAAGCACTGTCGTGCACTCCCCCATAAATAAGAAAAGCACCGTCGTGCACATCTCGAAAAAATTTTTGAAATGTCGCGATCGTGAAAAAGCACGACCGCAACTTCGAAGATTTGGCAAAAGCACGATTGCGACTTTCGCAAGTTAAGGTGAATGCACGATTGCGACTTTCATCTAATTTTTCTGAAGGGATTTTTGTTTTGAACATCCTTCAATATTTTTGCTATAACTTCTTCACTTCATGTCCAAATGACTTGATTCTTAAACCAATAGATTCATAAGACATTGATATACATCTCCACCAAAAATCATATCTTTCTGAATTGTTTGGTTGGTTAATTTAAGATGGAAATGTGATTGTCCTGAAGTATGATAACTGAGAGGATTTTTACTAAACATACTTCGGTAATTGGACTATATCTTAACCTGTAGACCTCAGAATGAGCTTATTGTTAATTTTTATTAATATAGAGATAGGAGCTACAAGTTTTCTGAAGATACTAAATTCTAATTCTGCCTCTAAGAATTTCAGAATCTGATTGGAAGTTGAGATAAGAATTCTGCTGAAGTTCATAGAATAGTACAGAGTAAATTGAGTATAAATTTTGGTATACTAAACCAAACGGTATGATTTTAGTGTCATTAGAAACATAAGACATTGGAGAACAACCTTCTAGAAGGAAGTGTTGCTTAATTTTGCCATTTACCTTATCTTATTACTTATGAAAAGTTGATCCGTATATATAATAGAAGAAAAATCTGAAGTGGTCAATGAAGTTATTAAATTGTTGACATTGCTTTATTATGACCCAAATTATAAGTACACCCGGTATTAATGAGGGCTTTGATATTTGAATGAATTGTTGATAAGGATCACAATAAAGTACCCCAAAATTGTCATTAAACATGCATTGTGCATACTTTCTATACATTAATGTGCATAAAAGAATACTTGTTGTTGGGACCCGATCTTGAGACCGGATCCCAACTGGAGAAACGAAAAATGGAACGAAAGGAACGAAGGAACGGAGGAAATCAAATCAAAATCAAAAGCGAAACTATATCGGAAAGTGAAATCAAATCGAACACTAATCGAATAGGTTCGGAATCAAAAGCGAATCGAAACAAACCAAACGAAATGCGAAACTAGAACGAAAGAATCCGAAGCAGAAATGAATCGAATATGAATCTAATCGGATCAAAGGTGAATCGAATCAAAGCATACAAATGGTTCGAACGAACTGAATCAAATTTTCCGACATCCTCGAATCACAAAAACTTAGGAAAACCAAATTAGCGTTAGAAACCTTAAGACTAAACTAATCCGAAACCGGTATAAATTTTTTTCTTTCTTTTTCATTCTTTATTTTATCTCATACAAAGCAAATACCGAGTTCTAAAAGGAAATATAACAATTTCTCAATCTCAATTCATTTCATTCTATCTTGTACATTCATTCCTCAGCTTTTAACCAAACATATATCTGATTCTTATTTTTGCCATACAAACTCTCATATGGTTTATAAACAAATATGCCATACATAATAAGCACTTCTATATTTCTAGCTCAAACACACAATCATCGGAACTTCTGTCCGGAACAAACTCAATTCTATACCTAAAACACTTCAATATTTCTCAATCGATAACCAGTATCATCGTACCTCCCGTTCGAAATCCATATCACAAGCAATCCCATTCATATATCATAATCATCCATAAATTTATAATTCATACATATCATGAAATAATTGCTTACAAAATATCAATGGCCTTCCAAGCCGTATACAGAACCCATACCAAAGTCCAAAAGACACAAAACATAAGATAAGCAAAAACGAACAGATGTCTTGACCTTCTTTCATTCGATCTCCTGCGCGAAACCTGGAGATGAGGATGAAAGGGGGGTGAGCTTGACAGCTCATGGATAACATGTTTATAAATCGAAAGATAAGCAAAAATCATTTTCTAAACTTTTTCCATTTTATAAAAAAATCTCACATTAGAAAATTCATCGAAAGCTTATTTTTCAAAATTTTCAAATCAGTCATAATCAATTTCAAAATAATTTCATGACAGAAAATCCTCAATTGATCTTTTCTCAAAATCCTCAAATTCTTTACAATTCACGAATAAATTAAAACATGTATGCATCACAAATATAAACAAAATAAAAAACACACAAACACATCAGAATAGTTTGGGTCGGTCCAAAACAGAACGTACTGCATATATCCGCATAGCGGTCCTTTGCAGCCGTGAACAGAACGTACTACACTTTCCCGCATAGCGGTCCAGTGTAGCCGTGAACTTATGAGAGTCTGAAATCGGAGCTCCAGTATCACTAGCGGGCAGGCGGGTGAAGCCTTTTAAAAAGACAAGTGCACTTGACTAAACTTATGGGACCTGACCAAAAAACATCCAAAATTTACAAATTAAAATTTCGAGTCTTACCTTAATCTTCACCATTTTCGGATTTTCTTGGCTTGGAAAGGAAGCTCTTGTCTTCTTCCATCTTTTCCCTCTTGAATAAACGTCAAAACCCTCTTGGAATCTCACAAAATCGAAAACCCTAACCACTTCTTTCTTTCTCCCTTCACTCCACAGAAACTTCACTCTTCCTCTCTTCTTATTTCTCTTCTTCTTTTCTTCTTTTCCTTGTAAGTGTCGTGCTTCTCCTTCTTTAAAAATGACAGCCACATGTCATGTCATTTAATGAGTGCTAAAAGACCATTATGCCCCTCCATATAAGCCTTCTAACTTAAAACCTTAAATACTCTTCCAATTTTGCCCCTAAAATTCATTTTAATTCATGCTTACTTTAGGACAATTTTCTAACCATCAAATTGAAGAAATTTTCTAAAAATTCCTTCTAGAGAAATGTTCCTCGTTGCCTCAATTTCATAACGCCACCAAAATCATTTAATTTGGTGCATTACTCCAAAAGTTATGCTCTAAACATTTCGGACTATTCTTATGCTAACATATTTTCCAGCAATTTACTTCCATCTGAAAATTGACATTCTTAAAGACTAAATTAAAACTTGAGTCCTTCAGGACATTTGTAGCTCAATTTCTATAGTTTAATCCAAATTAAGAATCACCTCATTTGGATTACTAGAGCAAAAGTTATGGCCAAAATACTTTCAGATTTTTCTAATCTAAGACTGCACACTAAACCCAACTTCCATTCAGAAATTGAAAGTCTTAGGGCCTAAATTGAAATTCAATTCCTTCATCTTATTTGTAGCTCCAAGTCTCTATTTTGTTTTTCCACAAGAATCAGTTCAATCGGATCTCCACAGATCAAGAATTTCTCAAAAGACTGAACAATATTCATAAAATTTCCCAACTCACTTTGATTAAAACAATCTTCCTCAATTAAATCTCAAAAATTCATAAATTTCCCATGAAGATATAGATAATTGTCTTAGAAATCTAACACTTTAAAAATCAAGTCAATCGGATGTCGGACGGAAAAGATATAAACAAAAGATTGAACAAAGGTCGGATGAGAAAGGAAAATAGCAAAATTAGAAGGAATCAAAAAGACGTCGCATCGGGCTGGGCATGCACCAAAACGGCATCGCACGGGGAGAAATGGACGCTCGCAGAGGAGAAAAAATGTAAAATGACGTCGCGTAAAGGAGGAAAAACGACATCGTATGCGGGCGAAACGACCGCGCGTGCTAGGCGAGCAGCTCACCAGGTGCGAGTGATTTTGCTCGCTCGCCCTCGCGAGCACTCGAGAGGGTGAGCAGAGCCCCCTTTTTTGAATATATATATATATATATATTCAAAAATCATAGCCCTTGATTCCAAAATCCAAATTTGACAAATTTTGTATCAATGAAAAGATAAAAGGAAGCTCTACAACTTCTATGAAAAACTCAAAAAGTAATTCCTTCTCTAAAGGGATCAAAAACTCACTCAAAGATTCTGTCCAAAATCATGTCTCCCTAAACAATAACTCAAATTAGAAAATTTCTATCTTTCAGCTCCAAGGTCTAAAAATGTCATACTTTTTATCCATGGAAAGATCAAAAAGCAACCTACAACTTTCATGAAGGACAGAAAAATCAATTTGGACTCTAAGGGGGTCAAATTTCCAATCAAATTTTCTGTCCACTAATAATCTTCCCAAACAGTAACAGAAACTTGTAAAAATCATAACTTCCTATTTCGTAGTCCAAAAATTCCATACTTTGCATCAATGGAAAGATCAAAACAAAATCTAAAACTTTCATGAAGCACTTAAAGGCATTTTCAACCTCTAACTAAGTCAATTTTTTAATCAAAATTTCTGCCAAAAATTGGTCATCCTATACCACATCCAAACATCCAAATTTCATATCTTCCAATTTTCACAACCAAAAATAACATATTATACATCATTGAAAAGATCAAAACCTAAACTCCATTCTTCAAGAAGACCTTTTGGTCAAATTCTAACTCTAAGAGAGTCAAAAATTCAGTCCAAGTTTCTGTCCTTAATAAAATTTTGACAGCACCTCTCTTAAATTTTCACTAGCCAAAACTTCAAACACCCACACAATTTACCTGCACAACACTTCAATCATCCACATCCAAACACAATACACAAAACCTCTTCTTTTTATTAAACATATGCAAAACACAAAGAAACTCAAATGGCTTTCATTTCATCAAATGCTCATAAATGCATTTATACTTTTCATTTATTACTAAGAATCATCCCATATTTCTCATTTAATTTCATTTTATAAATTTCTAATTCTCAAGAAAAGTGCGGAGTCTAACATTTTACACAAAATCAGCTATTAATAATGAAATGTAACTAAGCAATAATTATGTATAAGCTCAGGGAGAAACTAACTTCAGATCAGAAGCGCTACTTATCATATGATAACTGGTGACAACATGGCCAACTTTATCCCACACAAAACCTGATCCAGATCCCAGCGGCACCTCTAAGATATCTAAAATAAAATTATCTTGTCTATAACAAAAAATGAGCAAGTTAGCTCAAAAAAACAAATCGAAATCTCAAACTCGCAACTATAGAAACTTCAAACACAAACCTAATAGCGAGATTAGTGATATAAAAAATGGAGGGAGTGTTCTCCTAAAACAATTGATTCTCTTCTAGTAGAAAGCTTGTCATCTAATGGTCATAAACACTTGCATCGTAATAAGGAAAAGAAAACAAGAATATTAGGAAATTATAGAGAGACACAAAACCAAACTTAAGCGCAGGGTTAGTTTTTTAATAAATTGAACAAATCTCTAACTCACGCAGTATTGCTCAAATCATCAGAAGAAGAGAACAGAAACTGTCACTAGGGAGAAAAAGAAAGGGTTTTATAAATACGTTTAAGGTCGAACCTTCGAGAGTTTCATGGCTCCACATAAAAAATTAGGGTCGTTTGATGATGGGAATAAACCGGGGCAACAAACATGAAACTTTTAAAGTTAAATTTAAGACTATTAAATTCTTCACGGAAGACTCAACCACCATTAAAGTTGGGAGACGAGCTGTGATTAATTTTAATAATTACGGCGATTGAATCAGAAGGCAATTCCAACCTCATCATTCAAAGGTTATTAAACCAAAGAAAATATTTGAGTCGATGATCGCGGTCTAAGCATAATTAGGAATTTCCCGGCTAAGTTGTCGTTATTTGAGTTTATCAATTTTATTTGCGTTCTTTGTTATTTGAATCTTAGTTGTTATTTTTATT
>JANIHY010000008.1:49030719-49041529 GCA_027479065.1 Erythroxylum brevipes
GTTATTGTTTATATAAAAATATGTGAAAAGCAATATTAATAAGAATAAAGTGACAGTTGTTATATCAAATTTATATTACTATTTTTTTATATATAAGATTGAAGTAAAGTAAAAAATTATATATTACAATATATTTAGAGACTAATTTACAATTTTATAAAATTTAAATATTATTTTATATTTTAAAAAGTTATCTAAATTAGTATTAGACATTGATCAATACTAATATTATTTAATATTAGGTCTGGCAGACATTCACAACATTATTGATGAATACACGTAACATGCTTATCTTGACTTTGAGACTTCTAGTTTCACTATTGGGTTAGGCTCTTGTTAATTACCAACTTAGGTCGGATTCACTCTTGCGGGCCCAATATCTATATTGGTAATCAGTTGGGAGAGGGAGAAGATATTATCGAAGAGGAAGTTATCGCTGTTGCCGACATAACTTCCCCTCAAGATTCGGAATCAGAGACATTAAAATCATGTCTATACGCCCTTAGTAACCAAAGCAAGTTATGGTACGGATGTGGACAACTCCAACTTAATCTTAAACTTTTTGAGAGTTCTAATCTTTCACCAACAGGGGTTAGAAGGAAGTAATCAACTTGAATTACAATTTTGTTATGGAACTCATTTTATCAATTGATGCGACACTCTCTTTTTTTCCTTACATATTACCTATCCTTCACGAGAGACAAGAAATCAGTTAATTTGCTCGCAGCTCGTAGCTCAGTTGATTTTGGAGGAGCAGATTTGTAATAAGGTACAAGGTTCAAATCCCACGATTTACATTGTGGGAGCAATATTTTTGAGCCCCTTGTGTATTTTGAAGGTTGACTCCTTGTAGACCTGTGGGTTGTTCACCTCTCCTTTAACGGGTCGCTAAATACCTAATTTACATCTTTCCAGTTGTTTCGTCGGGCCGAAATGTGGGGGTCCTTTGGGTCGGAAATTCAACATTTTTTGCAACAAGAAATCAGTTAATTCACCTTGGATATGGTGGTTCTGAGAATGCCGTTACAGGAAGTAAACAAATAAAACCCTAACCCGTCACTCGATTGTTAAATGGCTTATGATAAATGAAGTCATCGGAAACAGCGACTGTTTCAGATTTCTATTATGATTCCCACTTGAAAGAGATCAAAAGATACAAACATACATTATACATAAAAGAAAATTGCAAAGCCGCACTATTACAGACATAACATCCTAATTAACAAAGCCGAATCATATCCTACGTAACTGTCTAAAGCTACGGCTATCAACACAACATCCAGAGGGAAAGCAACATAATGGATTATAAAGCAATATATATTTTATATATATAACTTTGTAGGATCACCCAAAAGCTAGCCCAGTACTCCCATAAGCACCTTAAGTAGTTCTTGGTGTGCGGTTAGGTGTGGAAAATGACCATCCGTCTCCACAGTCTCCACGGTAGTATTCCCTTTGATCTTCTCCTGCATGTAAAGCGCAACCGAGTTTGGTACGACGATGTCGCTTCTGGTTTGCACTATGGTGCATGGAGTTGTAACCTTATCAAGAATGTCCCTTTGGTCGGTGTAAAACACCGTCTTGGCCACGGAAACTGCAACTTCTGGTTTCATTCGTTGCAGGCTTTTGGTGAACTTCTCCACTGATGAATTATTACTGGCATCCGCCGCAAGCGAAGCAAAACCTGAGGCCCAGTTGTAGAAGTTGGATTCTATGTTGGAGATGATATCCTCTATTTCTGAGCTAGTAAATCCTCCTTCATAACCATCACAACTTATGTACCTGTTCATACAGATTTACATCAAATATTTAACTAACTCAACTTCGTAAACTAGTGCCTGATTAAATAACAAAACTTGGTGTTATAGTAAGCATACATTTCTAAATTGACTTGCTTTTCGTAAGAGTTTATACATATCTGGATGTCTAGACAGGCCAACCAATCAACCGGCTACAGTATCGAATTTGATCTCTGGACACCTACAATTTCTAAATCGTTGCAAATGACGTCTTAAATTAGGTAATTCAACGCTAGTCCTTAGGAAAAGAATTGCTAATCTACTAATAATTGCGCTGTCCAAAGTCATGAACAGTGAATGACGTCCACGTTTACTTGTTGCAAGACAGCGATAATTGGAAGTATGAAACTCGTCCTACCCGGAATTGGCGATGGCTGGAAATAGTGAATATGCATATATCACAAATCAAGTTTAATTCATTGACTTGGTCAAGATAAATGGCCACTTGGCAGTGTCGGTAGAAAAGATCCTATGTCTAATATTATTATCTTATTCTATTTTATAGAATCTCAACCATTTATTTTGTGAGACCCACGTAAAATTATGCAAGATTTACATAAATTAATGACTGAGATTTATTAGACACAATAAGACACCATAATAAATAGAGTATCTGTACTCCAGTATTAGTGTATAGCCCTTAGATACGGAGATAATTATATCCATGGCAGTGACAGAAAAAGAAATCACATACTACCATGAAATTTCTTTCCCAAATTATTACCAATTTGGTAAAGAGAGAGGATAGATTTATGTGATGGAACTCTGCATGTAACTAATTGCGAACTGTCTAAAAATGGAGTATCCTTTCAGCGGCCTTAAGTACATGTTACAAAACAGAACTAATCAGATGCTAGAAAACCATGAAGTTCGATTACCTGGGAGAAGATCCAACAAGTACGAGTCTCTTGAAAAGCTCAGGCCTTTTGACAGAAGCAATGCATCCGATCATACCGGACATGGAGTGTCCAACAAAAACTGTTGATTCCAGTTCCATTTCTTCCAAGAGAGCTATCAGGTCGTCCGCGAAAGCATCGTATGAAGAGTAATTCTCAGCCCGAAAGAGGCTTGGATCTTTCACTGTACCGGAAAAGCCCCAGTCGAAAACAAGAACCCTGTAACGCTCAGACAAGCAAGGAAGGATCTTTTCCCAGACTGACTGGTCCCCTCCATAGCCATGAGCAAGGACAATCACTTCGCTGCCAGAACCAATTATTCTTGCGTTCAAGGCTTCTGAGAGACCGTTTTCAACCATCACCATGTTTCTGTCTAGGAGAAGTAGCAGAGAGAGAAAGACGGAGAGAGATTGAGAGATGTTGCTTGCTCTTGGTTCGGTTTCCCTCCGTTATATAGGAAATAAAGGAAGGCTTATTGACTAAGAAGAGATGATACTGTCCTTAATAATTGATCCTAAACAGGGTGTAAACAGTACAGTGTAATTTATTACTTTTTCTTTTATCATTATATATATAGTACTGAGCTTTTGGCAATCCATTGATTATTCTGAAGTTCTTAACTATGCTCAGGAAAGCAGGTTGGAACCTTTTCACTTTAAAAGCTAGCATAGTACTTATCTAAGCAATCAAATTAGATAAAGAAATTAACTCAGAAACTTGTACGATGCTTCCCAGTTATTTTGCACTCAAAAAGGAGAAATCGCCAATTCTAGATGCTCTCACACTCCGACCCGATAGAGTTACGAAGCGGGGTAAATCACGGTTTAATCTCACTTAAGTTATTAACAAGGCGGTTGTTTTTTTTCGATGCGCACAAGGAGTCATCATATTAGATGAACTCCTACATTATCGCTGTCGAGATTCGAACCTGAGATCTTTGCACTCAACTTCCTTACTAATAATCAGTTGAGCTATCCGTGTTGGCACTCCAGGTAGGAGCTACATCTTCAAAACCAAAAAGTCAATAGTAAGTAAGCTTTCGGAGGGATATTTGATACAACAGTATGTTGCTGCTCCAGTTATTATATTAAATGCTTGGAACCAACTCCAAAGAAAAATCAATGTTCCAGATATGTTGAAACCAGTGTGCTTTTTTCGTCAAAAGATAAGAGAGTGGAAGTACGCGTGAGCCCTTGGAAATGTATACCAAAGAACTTGTTTCAAACTGGAAAACATGAAAACAAAGCCGATAAAACGTGGAGCACGCATTTCTGAAGCGAATAAAAAGTGAAAGGAGTCCATCTCGGCATATGATTTGCAGAATCGAGATATTTATTGTGGCTGTAAGGTTCAGCTAGCACCATTGACTTTATATTAGGAGGCTTAAAACTCTACGTAAAATGACTTTCTTTTTTTTTTAAATAGAGAAAATATAATAGAAATTACAAAACAAGTACAAAGAAACAGATCCCGACAAATCTTCTAAAAAGATACGATGACATCCTAAAAGAGCATTATCAAAAAAAAAGTGTATTAATAAAATGACTTTCTATTACAAATTTCATTTTAATTCTCAACAATATCTCTAGTTCCTTTCTTTCGAATTCCGATGACAAAGAACAAGATGACAAATTGAAAGAAAAGAAAGGAAGGGAAAGCTATAGTAACTCATTTTGATTTTAACTTTTCATTTTGTCAAATAAATCATTTATTTTAACATATAGGGATCGGATCCTGGGGCATTATTCATTAAATTGTAGTCATAATACCTTTGAAACACTTTGCTTGCACAAGCCAAATATTAAAAAAAAAACTCACATACCATACCACACGTTAAATGCAAATAAACAACCAATAAATATAAAATAAAACTGGCCGAACAAAGCATATATTTTTTTAAGAGTTTATATTCTTTGTCTAATATTATGGTATTTTATTGTGTCAAATAAATCTTAACTATTTATTTATGTGAGTTCCGCATAAATTTTACATAAATCTTGTAAAATAAATCATTAAAATTCTACTAGAATAAGATAAAGAAATATTAAATAAAAGATATCTTTTTTCAATAGAATCGTTGAGAAAATATTTACCTAAACGAAATATTATCGGGAGGCGCAGGCTGATGGCGACATTAGGTAGGATGGACGCGTTCGGAAACAAAAGGAGGTATTTGTCGTTTTGCGATCACTGTTGTGATGCTGAGATTTGTGAGATAAGTCCAACCGCGACCTTTTCCGCTATTAAAGGTTGTGAGCCCCACCATGTTCGCATTCCAAGGCGAAGGCGTGCGTCGCCCATTAACTTTAAATATTTATTTACTTTCTGTTTTTTAATGTTTTTTTTGCTACTTCCACTTTCCATTTAACTAGTTAACCTGATTGGCACAAAACAACTAACTACCCCACTACACCACCGAGCCGCTAGTCTAGTCGTCCTCATCCAGAGGCTACCGTCCATGGAATTAAAGTGAGTAGATTAATTGGGCTCACAAGTACTACCTTCTTACTTTATTTTTTATGTGATTTTTTTTTGGGTCTTATTTATTGGATGATGAATATATATTCATAAAATATGATAGGAACAAGATAATAAGAATAGGTGTGGTTCTGCTAGATTCTGGCTGAACGGTACGTTACTGTTTGGATCCATAAGTCGGTTGCTTCACATATGAGTTTCGGTGTGAAGTTCCTGCAAAACAAAGAAGGCACGTCGGGGGTTATGTCCCGATTAGCCCCTCCGACGCTCAAGTCAGTCTTTTTGTGAAGGTGGGATTGCTGTAAGCAGGAAAAATTAGGGTTATGATTATGCATACCTCAGTTATAGCAAAGGTTGTACCTTATATACGAAGTAACAACTAGGTTTTAGTTTTTACGTGTTTGCATGGGAGACTTTCTTCTACGGACGGGCCAAGGAGGGCGTGGGCTAGACCTAGGCATGGCATGGCCGTTAGCTTTGAGACTGATCTTTGAAGAATGGACCGATCGGCCCACGGGTCGTTTTGAGTGGAAAGTAAAGGAAAAGAAATAACAAAAGATGACATGCAATTGGCATCAAAGGCTAAAGAGGTATAAAATACACCACGTTTCAACAGGGCAATAATAAGGGAGGATAAAGAGACAGGGCCCATTCGATCTTAGCTAGGCCTTCTTAATGGGCTTGAACCTAACATTAATGATCTATCAACATAATGAAAATGAAATGAAAGGTAAGAATGAGATTAAGCTTTTTGCTTATAAAAGATGCCAATAAGTAAGGTATTGATATATATGTCCATGGTCCCAACATTTGTAACATCAAATTCAACAAGTAATAGAAGACGCCCCTCGAATCATTCATCATCTCTGCTCCTAATGTTCCGTTACACTTCTCGTCCACTCTTATATGCAAGTTTAACAAATTGCAATTTCTTATTTTTATTTATTTTAAAAATTCATAAACTTAGTGTCTTTTCGCTTAATGATTGTTTAGAGGACAGTTGAAACTAGTGGCAGACCGATTGACTGTATAGTACCGAAATAATTGATCAATGACTATGAGAATTTAGAAATATGATTTTTAGGAATTGTTTATGTCGAGCCATTGAAATTCGGAGACAAATTGGATTGGAAATGAATTAAAAAGAGAAAGAGATTTAAATGTTTGAGAGGAAAAAAGACAAGAGGTATTAAGTGGTTTGATTACTGCAAGAGAGTCAGAGTTGAAGTCGGGATCAGTTCACGTCTGCATTTGTGTCATTCTGATTTATACTGTAAACTTGTATTTCGCAAAATAGTACTGAATTGTTTGAGGGTCCTAATTGATTAGTATTGTATTGAAATGTGATCTTTGATAAAATGTTATGACTGAAAGGTTTTCGTATCACAGGCCCGAATCGTTTATGAATTTTCGTGCACTCAAGTGTTTTAAAAAACTTTTTTATCGAATAATTGAACTGTTTTGACCGCTTTAGTATGTCACCCTCGCGGGTCACGAGCTCGGATATCACCCTCGATATCGGGTTCGGGTCTTGCGGGAGTGGGATGCTATATAGTCTCTCTCTCAACTTCATTCTTTGGACACCGTGCTAAAGATAATATCTCACAATGAGAGATAGATACTACAACAAGTCTACATTTAATCATATTAAACCTCTGTAAGATTCGTTTAATGTATGCTCTTTGTGAGAGGCTCAATGACTGTTGAGATTTGTCCTGGTGAATCTATATACCGATGACAAAAAAATGCTTAACCTAAATCCTTCATATCAATGTGTTTGGGCAAAAGTTGCTTCACCTTATGAAATATGGTCAAATCATTTGATGTTAGTAAGATGTCATCTACGTGTAGTAATAGAAAGATAACTTTGCTCCCCCTAAACTTATAGTGTAAACATCTTTCAACTTTATTTTTCACAAAACCGAACGAGGTCAAAACCTCATCAAACTTTAGGTACTATTGTCTGGAAGCTTGTTTCAAACCGTATATTGATTTAAACTACTCAACTTGACCCTGTGTGTCCTTTTTGGTCTTAAATAATCATCTACAACTAACAGGCCTGCAATTTTTAGGTAAATCAACCAACTCATACCTTATTATGCCTCATAGATTGCATCTCATCCTTCATTGTTTCATACTAAAAGTCTGCATGAGGTCCAAAAAAGGTTTTTGTAAAAGTAACTGGATCCACAACATGTCTTATATCATAGTCTTGTTCACCCAAATAGACTATGTAATCTGATGAGATAGCATGTCACTTCTTTCTGGTGGATCTTTGTAACTGCATAGGTTCTTATACCTTAGGAATCTCTTCTTGAATAGGTGTAGGTTCCTATGCCTGCATGGGCATGGTACTCGGACCTTCATCCACTAAACTTGATTGTATAAGGAGCGGATACGAAATAATCATAGTATCTGTCTTGCTATCTCCTGGAGGGTGTGAGGATCTTCCCTCATCATGGACATCGTATTCTAGAAACTTAGCCATCTGTGATTCCATTATTTTAGCCCCTCCTTCTTTACAGTAAAATCTGTAACCTTTAGAGTGGTCAAGATATCTTACTAGATAGCAACGAGTGGAACTAGGTTACAATTTGCTCTCATAAGGATTACATAATCGTACTTCAGCAAAGCAGCCCTATACATAAATGTGTGAAAGGCTTGGTTTCCACCATTTCTAGAGTTCAAAAGGCGTCTTAGATATTGACTTATTTGGGACTCTTTTGATGGTCTCGCCCCAAAGGTATTCAGGTAGGTTAGTTTTGCTCTGCATTGACCTCATCATGTCATTTAGGGTGCGATTGTGCGTTTTAGCCACACCATTTTGCTTAGGACTACTTGGCACAGTGAACTGAGTCACTATTCCAATTAATTCCAAATACCTGGCAAATAGACCATTTTCTTGTCTTGCAACCCCATGTTTGCTATAGTATTCTTCTCCCCTATTAGATTTGACAATCTTTATTGATTTTTTCAGTTGTTCTCAACCTCAGTCTTAAAAATCTTGAACTTATCAAGAACTTCAGACTTTTTCTTAAGTAAGAACACATAGCTATAACGGGAATAATCGTCTATAAATGTCAGAAAATATCTAACAATGCATAACACAACTGTACAGGGACTACTAATGTCTGTATGTATAAGATCCAATAAACCAGAAGCACGAGTTGATCCCTTTTTCTTTATCTTGATCAACTTACCTCTACAACAATCAATATATATTTCCAAATCACTAAAGTCCAGAGTTGGGAGAGTGTTATCCTTTATCAATCTCTTAACCCTCTCCTTAGAAACACGCCCAAGGCATTTATACCACAACATGTATAATATTTCCTTTATGAAGGCTCTCTTTCGAGTAAAAGGTTCGACAATATAAGAAAAGGTAGACATTTTGTTAGGACTAATACACGTTCTATATAATCTGTAAGATAAGAAGAAAATTATGATACGTCTTTCATTGATAGAAATATTTATAATCAAAGTATCAAATACAAAATGATAACCCTCTTTATCTAAAACTAATACAGAGATCAGATTCCATCTAAAAGACGCTATATAAAAAGTGTCTTATAAAATTAGTACAAACCTCGTATAGAGGTTCAAACCTACATTTCCTACATACAAAGCGTTCACCTCTTCATTTTTGCCAAGCATCAGCTTCTCCTCTCCTTTAATCGGCCTTCTCGTGGATTTGAACCCCTGCATTTTGGAAGTAGTATGATTAGAAGCTCCACTATCTAGCCAGAACTTGATGTGACTATAGCTAAGTTGGATTCATGAATCATGTACACCAAGGAGTTACCAAATAGTTCCTGTTTAACCTTCCAAAGTTTGTACTTCGGGCAATCAGCCTTCCTATGCCCCTTCTTCTTACAGAAGAAGCTCCTTATACTTTTCATATCATGTGGGCCCTTGACAATGCTAGATTGTCCAGTTTGAATATGTGGAGAAGGTTTGGATTTCTTACCCTTATCTTTAGGTTGTGGGGGTGGTTTCGCCTTTTCTTACCTTTGGCAGCTGCATACAAAGTTATATGAGAAGAATTCTTAAACTTCTCCTCAGTTGCAGCACATTGGAGAATCAAGGCATTGATGTCCCAGGCCTCATCATGAGAGATGTATGATGTCGCCAACATCTCAAACTCTTGTGGGAGAGTATTAAATTTCTGATGTACTATGAGTATGCCAAGAATGGGTACATCAAATGCCTTCAGTTTACTTTGAAGGTAAATCATCCCGATAATGTACTCTCTGAAACCTCCTTCTCTTGTATATCTCATGGAGAAAACTCTTTAATCAAGGTGCTCTGCTCTGCATGAGAAGACATCTTGTACCTCTAGAAAATGATGTCTATAAACTCTTTTTCTATAACCGTATTCGGTAATCTACTAAGCAGATGATTTGGTATTGACCTCTTAATGATCAAATAACACATCCTATTTGACCACTCCCAAATTGCCATAGTCGTTTTATCAGCTTTTGAGCTGATATCAGTGAGTGGAGAAGGCCTCTCTATATACATCACCATGTTAATGTCGGCTATCTCTAGGACAAACTCAACGTCCTTCTTCCACTTTTTGAAATTGAAACCAGTTAAGGTCTTAATTGTAACAGTATTATTGTTTACAGAAAAGGTGACTGCAAAACAGAAAAGACAATGTAAAGATCAGCATAAATATAGGATAATAGCGATACTCAAAGCATTAAAACAATATCTATATCAAGAATTCACATATTATGAAACACCTGTGGGCTGAATACAAAATATATGCAATTATATCTCTACATAAAAGCAATCAAAGTATAAACTATCAACTCAGCAACTTTCTTCCATCTAATACCTTTGTGTGCTTCTTAAAATCTCATATAAGGCCAATACCTGTGGGCATAATAACCAAACAGGAGACCCGAGACATCCCCAACATGCATGTGATATAATCCAAATACTAACTTGAAAGGCCACTGTGATGACCGCAATCTCACTAGTACCTAAGAAGACCATAAATACAAGTGATATATCCTTATGTTATCCTCACATGTTATGCGGGCATAATGTATGTGAAAATCAACCATAAATGTAAAAACCAAATGCACAGTCACATAATCACACTGGTATTGAAAATATTGTCTTTAAACTTTATTTGAGACTTTTATCTTAAAATTCTTAATAAAAGTGATTATTATTCTTTCCTGAATACTGAACCTACCACATGAGACACGAATCCTTAAATGTATCCCTTATGTGTAGTCGGAACACAAAAATTCGCTCAAAATTAGCTTAAAAAGTTTTAAAACCTTTTTCCGAAATTCAATTACTAACATGTCCCCATCCTCGCCATCCACGTGTTAGGACCTAATTACGTTAGTTGGTCCCTCGCCCATGGGAGAACAAGCCTCATGAGGTGCATGCAACACGCGTGTGTCATTTGGTGGAGCCACATAGGAGGACATGACTAAACCACACTTTGACGGTATTGTAGCACCATTGACAGTGCAATTGTTGGGCCCGGGCCCCGGATGTCCGAATCCCGAGGCGGCCCCTCGGGCTGCGCCCCAACGGACGACCCGAACCGTCGGACCCGATCCCAACATTTAGGCGCAATCGATTAATCGATTCATACATACATTTCCATAACAT
>JANIHY010000008.1:49089558-49106265 GCA_027479065.1 Erythroxylum brevipes
TGAGGATGACTTAGGATAGATGTTTGTATCAGTTTCCTTTTTGGTTTTGTTAGGAGACTGATAGACTTGTCTATTCTAGATTGGATGACTGTATCAGATAATTGTTTTGGATTTACCGATTCACTGATTATTGTTTATAGTGTGATTTAAATTACTGTGATGCCATATGGATATTAGTAGAATTGTTCTGGTAGTGCGCCTTTGTCGAGGGATACGTGTCGGGAGTCCCGATGTGTACCCTACGGTGAAGGGGCGCTACATAGGGTTTGCACCTTTATAAAAGAATTTGAATCTAGTTTCATAACTAATTTGATCGTTCCAGATTTTTCTAAAAATAGACTTTCAGGTCTACTTTGTATGATCATTCTGATAAGAAAAATGGATTAATTTGGTTGCACTTCCTTCTAGAAAAATATTCTCCTATGTCTTAAGTTTATAATGACACAAAGATCATACAATTGTGTGCAGTATTCCGAAATTTATACTCAAAATACTTTGGACTAAGTATGTTTGAAATTTTAGCTAATGCATGATCGTGCACTCAAAGTTATACAACACCTATTTCTTAATTACAATATCCAAAAATTACAATATTTATACCAATTGAAACCTAAGAGAATAAGTTACAACGTTTGTAAAGACAACTTTGTCTGATTCGGTCTACATCAGTACAGTTTATTCAATAATAAGAGAACATGATTTCTGTCACGGGTAGTACTGCAGCCTAAGCCAAAACTAAACTTCAAGCTAAATTTCATGACCATTAATGACAAAATTCAAATTCGATTTCTTCTTAAAATTTGTAGCCGTATGTCTCTATTTTCATCTAGATCAAAACACATCTAATTTGAATATTCACATATCAAGGTATGGCCCAAATATAAATGCATGTTCAGTAAAAACACTCTATATAACATACTCAAACACACTACATTGCCAAAATTCTAGCATTTCAAGTTGATCGTTTTGTTATACCTCAACTTTCAGTTTAGTATTCTCTATACACAATTCACAATTTCATGATCGATTACAACCCAAAAATAGAACCTATTTCTATGCTTTTCTATATCACATTTTTTTTTGCAATTTTACCTACTTCACTAATCTTCATTTAACTCCAATTATCACAATCCTTCATCACACTTTTTCCACATTTCCTATTTCATTTTTCACCTTCATTCTCACTTCAATTTCAGCTCCACTTGATCTCAATCAAGTCAAAATCAATAATAAACACAGACATAAAAAAACATAACATCATTCACGCATATTCATCATTTTATGCACTTCTTCATTTTTGTGTTGCACTTTTTCATCTTCTTTTGCTTAGTCTATCCCTTCTAGCTTATTTCCTCAATATTTCCTCTTCATTCCTACTTACATTTCAGTTCAATTTCAATCACAAACAAATCATACTCTATGATTGATCATAATGTCAAAAACATAACATATACACATATATACATTCATCATCAACTTCCTGTACCCAGTTCTCAACTTCTAGTAAAAATTTGAAACTCTCAAAGATAGGATTTGAATTCAATGTCCAATAAAAAATGTAGCCTTATTTCTCTAATTTAATTCAAGTTAAAAATCATCTAATTTGGATATCTACAGAACAAGTTATAGCTAAAATATAGATATATGTTTAGTGAAAATACTCCATCTAGCTTATTCCAGCACACGTCATCACCATCAGTCTCTCAATCCTCCCTTAAAACAGCTCATAAATACCATTAATACATTACAAGAGAACATACATCTATTTATTGCAACATCAACGTTACACATATCTCAACTGCTATATCATGATCATTAAACACTAAACTATCATCATATATGCTTCATTTAGCAAAACCATGAAGATTAATAATAATACACTTACTTGTTTTGGCTCTAAAGTTGAAGATCACGTAACCCTAACTCCCAAACATGTATTTTGACAAGTCCATAGTAGGGACTTTAATGAGTGAGCTGACGATCAAAAAGTTTGACTGGTTATAGCCCATTCATACTCATGTAACAAATATGTCAAATCTAGTTGCAAAGCTAAAATCCATGGGTATGGATGTAAGTGAGTCCTTCTTTGTACAGTTCATTATCAGCTCACTTCCTCTTAAGTTCAGCCAATTCCAGGTGAATTATAATACCACTAAGGAAAAATGGAACCTTCAAGAGATTAAGGCCATGTTGGCTCAAAAGGAGGGGAGATTGAAGAAAATGAATGAACTTTCCGTTCATCTCACATATCATCAAGAAGCTAGTGGCAGCAAACACAAACCAAGAAAGAAAGGCAAAGATATCTCAGAAAAGTTAATAAAGGCCGAATTTATAAAGATAAGAGGTGCCACTTTTGTAAGAAGCCTGGTCACTTCAAGAAGGATTGCCTTAAAAAAGGCTTGATTTGAAAAGAAAAGTACATACTATGTCTTGGTACGTTTTGAATCAAACCTTATCGAAGTATCTAATAATACCTAGTGGTTTGATTCTAGTGCAATTAGTCACGTGCCACATGTTAAACAGGGATTCCTTTCAATCCAACCTATAAACAGAACTAAAAAGTTCTTATATATGGGGAACAGAATGAAGGCACGAATAAAGGACATTGGGATGTACAGATTGATCTTAGATATTGTGTGTCACTTGAATCTAGAAGAGTGTCTTTATGTTCCCGACTATTCTAGGAATTTAGTTTCGGTTGCAAAGTTGGATGATGATGGTTTTAACTTTAATATTGGAAACGGTGTGTTTTCTTTATATAAACACAAATACTATTATGGTTTTGGTACATTACTTGATTATTTATATCATTTCAATCTTGATGTTGATTTTACTGAATCTCTGTTTCATGTTGACCATGTTATAGGAAGCAAACGTGGTAGTAAGAAATCTTCTTTTGAAGAAGAATTTCATCGAATTTAGTTAAGTAGACCATATGGTTTACTTTAAGATTGATCAACAAAGAAACGAATCAGAAACGAATAAGGAATGAATCAAGAGTGAATATTGGAGCCCCATTTCTAATGGAGACTCGAGTACAATAGGTTGAATATGCTACAGAGAGTACATGTAGCTTGTCGATGTAAGGTATCCAACTAGGTGATTGGATTTTGAAATTTCAGGTAATACTATTGTTACTATGAGGAGAACTAAAATTTACACTATATTCTATGTAAATATGTTCAGGAGATACAATTTTCATTTGGTGAATGCGTTATCAATTCAGAGAGTTAAGGCTGGAAATAATTTGAAATATGTAGAGAAACTAATATGAATGAATAGATATTAGAATAACCCAGTATAAAAACAATGGAAATTGATTGAATTGAGAAAATCATTCGAGGAAAGAAGAGACTGAAATTAGCATGAGATAGTATGACCTCATTGAGGAAATAGCTAAGATAGTATGATATTTGAATAAGTGACTGGAAAATCGAATGATTCCATTGACTACAATCAAGTGGAAGAAATTATTTGAGTGATAAAGTAACGAGGGAAACTGAAGAGCATATGAAAAATCAATATCCCCACCTATATCATCAATCAAGTAGAAATTTTGAGGACGAAATTTCTTAAGAAGAGGATAATTGTAACATCTCATGTTCGGGATTAGACCCCAGAATTGTGAACTGAGCATACTGTGAGAAATTAGAAGTGCACTACATGCTCATGCATCATTGTATATTCACACACATGTGAATATTTATTATTGACTTTTAAAATAATTTTCATGAATTCATTGAAATTTTTTGGTATAATTGACTAAATAATGTGATTTAAAATGTGAATTGTGATGTATTGGTGGTAAAAATTTTATTTGGAGACTATAAGTATTATTTCAAAATTTTAGTGAATTTTTGGAAATTTGAAGTATTTTAGAATAAGAAAAGTGATGACATTGGACCAATTATATCGTGACACGTGACAGCTTATAGATGTGACAAATGGCTCACATGCATGATGACATGTGGCAATCTTATTTGGGAGACATGTGTATTTCATGCAAAGATTACATATAGCTAAGTGTTTAGTAAAGAAAGGTTACTAATCATCGTTTGTTCTTCACTGGAATCACCAAAACACTCTTATGGTTATTCATCACCAAACAGCAAATTGTTATTCCTATAGGGTGTCATTGATTCACTCTTACTGCCAAGAATAATTGAATCGAGTAAGTAACTCTGATGATGTTTTACGGTGTAAATATATGGATGCATGCATGGGTTTGAGAAGAGTAGTTTTGGTGATGAATGAATTGTCTTTGCATATGTGAGGAACAATATGTCATAAGATAGTGTTGAAGTGAGTTTTAAGCTAAAAGAATCATTGAAACTGTGTTTAGGAAGAGTGTAGAAATTCAGGAAAAATGAAGAACATATACTTTGCTTTTCACTATACATGCGTGAATATATGGTGGTTTTTACTGTTCACGCATGAATTTGTGGAAATGACTTTAAGTGAGTTTAATGATATGAAATGAAGAGTTAGTGAGGTTGTGGTATAGAGTTGATAAATTACTAAGTTGTTGATGAAATAAAAGTGTGGAAAATGGAAAAATGCATAAGATGAAAGTAGAAAAAGAAACAAAATGCAGAAAATGGAATTTGAATATATGAGAAATTGGATTTTTGATGTTTACGTGTGAACCTTAGATTTTTTATTTGTTTTGTGATCTTGAGTTGAAATGAAGCTGGAAGAATTGGTTTAAGTATTTTATATGTTAATTGAAGAAGATTGAAATGAGAATAAAGATCTTTAAAAAATGCAGTAGAGAGAGAAAGTATATGTGAAGTTTCGGATTTGTGATTTTGGAGTGTAAACTTGAATGTAATTTGTTTAGAGTTTGTATTGGAGTTAGAAATGCAATAGAGATGATTTAGAAGTGTGTAAATCTGGAAATGAAAGAAAAATGGAAGGGTAAGAAGAAGAGAAATAATCGGTGAAGAAGATGAGTAAGTGTGATGGTGCTTCATCATGGTCGCGATTTCACTGTTAAGGATTGCGAATTGCGATCTTGCGTCTGAACGATCACGATTTCGTAGGTCCAAGTGGAGAATCGCGATAGTGCAGACGCACAATCGCGACTTTCAACTTTTGTTTGTTTATGAACATCCTTTGATCTTTTTGTTATTTCTTCTCTAGATATCTAATTGAATGGAAATTGAACCAATAGACTCATAAGACATTGATCTTCATCTCCAACAAAAATTAGGACTTTCTTAAATGGATCGACTGAAGAATTTAAGACGAAAATGTGACTGTACTGAAGTATGATAACTGGGATGATTTTACTGAGCATAATTTGGTATTTTGATTATATCTTGGTCTGTAGAGTTTCAAATGAGTTGATTCTTGATTAAAATGAAACTAGATACATAAAGCTACAATTTTCCTGAAGAAGTCAATTTGTAATTCTGGTGTGAAGAATTTCAAAATATGTTCTGAAGTTGAAGTAAGAGTTCTGCTATAACTTAAGAATAGACTGACATATTTGGATTATATCTTTCAGTATATTAAACCAAATTGAATGATCTTGGTGTCATTAGAGACCTAAGACACAGAGGAACAATTGTTTAGAAGGAAGTGTTATGTAAATCCTTCATTTTCTAGATCTTATTGATCATATATAGATAATCAGAATGGAATGTTTTCGAAAACAGTTGAAATGGGAATGAGTGATTGAATTTCGATACAATTGGAATACAAATGATATGTACATCAATGTATGATAGAAATATAACCGAGAATTTGTCATTGAACATGCATGAGATATGAAACATTGATACATGTGTTTATTCTATTATTTAAGCGCTTTAGTAATATGAAATTATTTTTATTGCATATAGACAAGCAACTAAAGCAACCGCTTCTAGATATTACCAGAACGTCAAGGCAATAGGTTTAAGTAAGCAATTGTGAGTAACTTAAGGTGATCTCACTTTATTTGTTCTGTTTTGTATATTACTGAACTGTATTGATATATTACTGAACTGCATTGACTGATTGTGTACTGAATTCCAGACAATATATGTCCGAGGCGTTTGATGCATGCAAACAATATTGAAAGTGCTACTTATATGTGAATGAGACTGCCTAATTGAATATTCTGATTCTCAACTGAAAAGTTTAATGTCGAACCTAGTTCGATGACTACTAATACTAAGACTGTTATACTATGATAATACATGCAAGTAAAAGTGATTGAATTGATGACTTAATTATGTGACATGCATATCATTTCATTGCATGTAATTTAAAGGTATTATGACCAGAGTAGCCAGTATGAAAGTGTTTACACGAAGAGCTTTGCTCTGTGATTACTGTTTCTACACGTAGAGTTATACTCTAATTGAGCCCAATGGGCCAATATCTTTATACGTATGTGATAAGCACTCAGTCACAACAATAAAAACGAATATGAGTCTCATACATATAACATTCATATATGAATGAAATTCATTGAATGATTTGCAAAGCTAAAATCAATGATAAATTGATATAAACTATTTGACTATATGAACTGTGTGAATATTTAATGATTGAGTTTTGTTATATGAGTGAACCATCGAGGATGGTTACTCAATTGAGTTGGCAAAACCCATAAAAAATTCAACATGGCTTTCAGGTTTTAGTAAAGAACTTCAGAAAGGCTCCGAGTAAGAGTTTTAGGTAGGGATCAGTATGCGCTTGCATATTTATTTCGTTATGTTGTATTGAAAAGTGTAGTCTTAAGTGTTACTCAATGTGTAAAAAAAATGATCTTGAAATGTAATGTTATTGTGACTACAAGTGTTTCTTTTTTGTAATGGGCCCAAGTATCTACTGAAACTCTGATGAGTTAAATAATGATTATAATTCTTGTGACTGAAAATATTTATAAATAAAAATTGGGCCAAACTTGATTATCGATTTTTTGCATTTGCGTACATTGTATCAAACAATTTGCAATGAATTTTGACGGTTTATTGTTCTAACATGCCACCCTCATGGGATACGTATTCGGATATCACTCAAGATATTGGGTACATGTCTTGTGAGAGTAGGGTGCTACACTTTCAACATTCCTTCTTGGGGAAACGAAAAATATTTCATTACCTTTATTGATGACTTCTCACGATATGGCTATATCTATTTATTGTATGACAAGTCTCAATCCGTGGACATCCTATAGATTTTCATTAATGAGGTAGAAAGGAAGCTAAATAGAAAACTAAAGATAGTGAGGTCTGATAGAATTAGTGAATATTATGGTAGGTTTGATGAAAGTTGACAATGTCTAGGTACATTTACGAAGTTTCTTGCAAGTCGCGGCATATGTGCACAATACACCATGCCTGGTACATTGCAACAAAATGGTGTCACTAAAAGGAAAAATCACACTCTTATGGATATGGTTAGGAGTATGTAAAGTTATGGTATTGTACCTTTATCATTGTGAATGCATGCATTAAGGACCATTGTGTATTTAGTTAATAGGATTCCTAGTAAAGAAATTCCTAAGACACCTTATGAGCCGTGGATAGGAAGGAAACGACACCTTCACATTTAAGGTTGTCCGGTAGAAGTAAGGTCATATAATCCATATGAAAAGAAACATGATGCGAGAACTGTTAGTGATTATTTCGTCGGCTATCTTAAAAAGTCAAAGGAGTACAAATTTTACTATCCTAACTATAGTACGAGAATATTTGAGTCTAGTAATGCTTGAGAATGGTCAAATCAGTGGGAGTGGAGAACCATAAAAAGTGAATATCCATAAGAGTCGAGTAGAAATTACTCTGAGTCTAGTGGAAACTACTACATCAAATGTGATTCCACTGGTTATTATTCCTCTTGTTGCATCACAAATACGTAACATACGAGAAAAACAAATTAATGTTCCAATTCTACAAATTGAACATATTAATGAAGAACCAACTAATAATGTTCACGTTACAAATAATCAAGTGATGCTATAAGAAATAGAATTACGAAGGTCTGTAAGGTAGAGAAGACCAGCTATTTCGAGTGAATATGAAGTTTACTCACTTGAACAAGAATGTGACTTAAGCATTGATCAGGATCCCATTTCGTTCAAACAAGTCATAGAATGTAGCAATTCTAAAAAGTGGTTCAATACTATAAAAAAAAAGAGTTAAAATCAATGGATGAAAACAATATCTGGGAATTCGTTAAGTTGCCAAAAGGTTCAAAGCAAGTGGGTTATAAATGGGTCTTTAAGACCAAAGGTGACTCATAAGGCAAGATTGAAAGGTATAAATCCAAACTTATTGCCAAATATTACACTCAAAAGGATGTCATTGGCTATAAAGAGACCTACTCTCCAGTTTCAAATGAGGACTTTTAAGAATTGGTATGGCCTTAGTGGCTTATTATGATTTAGAGCTTCACAAAATGGATGTAAAGACCATTTTTTTAAATGGTGACTTAGAAGAAGTTTATATGGATCAAGCAGAAGGTTTCGTGACCAAAGGAAATAAAAGACTATTTTGTAAATTAAAGAAGTTAATATATGGACTGAAACAAGCTTCCTGACAATGGTATCTTAAGTTTAATGATACTATTACGTCTTATGGTTTTGTAAAGAACACCGTTGATAGGTGTATCTATATGAAGATTAGTGGGAGTAAGTTCATTATATTAGTCCTATATGTTGGCGATATCCTTCTTACTGCTAATAATACAGTTTTATTACATGATGTAAAGAACTTTCTTTCTAATAATTTCGAAATAAAAGATGGTGAGACATCCTATGTGATAGGAATTGAAATATTCCATGATAGATCATAAGGATTTTCTTAGAAAGGATATATCGAGAAAATATTAGAAAGATTTAAAATGAAAAATTGCTCTGCAGGGATAGTTCTAACTCAGAAAGAGGACAAATTTAGTCAAATGTAATGTTCACAAAATGATTTAGAACGTAAAGAAATGGAGTCTATTCCTTATGCATTAGTAGTTGGAAACCTAATGTTGCTCAAACATGCACTCAGCCACATATCAGTTTTGCTGTTGGAATATTAGGTCGATATCAAAGCAATCCAGGAATGGACCATTAAAAAGCTACAAAGAAAGTCTTTAGATATTTACAAGGCAGAAAAGACTATATGCTCACATATAGAAAGTCAACACATCTTGAAGTGATAGGTTACTCAGATTCATACTATGTCAGTTCTGTAAATTCATGGAAATCTACATTCAGTTGTATGTTCCTATTAGCCGGAGGAACAGTTTCATGGAAAAGTGGAAAGAAGTTCGTCATTGCTACTTCCATTATAGAGTTTGAATTTATGGCGTGCTTTGAGGTCACGGTTCATGAATTTTGGTTGCGGAACTTTATCTTGAATCTTGACATTGTCGACAGGTTGTTAGACCATTTATTGTGATAATTCCTCAGTCATTTTCTTCTCAAAGAATGACAAGTATTCAAATGACACGAAATACATAGATTTGAAGTACTTGTCTGTGAAAGAAGTGCAAAAACATAAAGTTTCAATTGAGCATATTGGAACCGATCTAATTATAGCGGATCCATTAACTAAAGTCTTACCGCCCAAAACATTTATTGACTATGTTGAACGAATGGGCATTATAGATAAGTCCTTATTATAGATAAGTCCTTATTAATTACAGCCATATTTTTGCTCACTTACTTGTTATCCACATTATGTTGTATACAATAATTATTTATGTGAGAAAATAGTTACAGAATTACCCGCTTAAAGTTCTATGAGTTAAGTTAATCATGTGATACGTGGAAGGAATCATATTGTATAACTTGTGACCGTCATAATCCAATAATCTTAATTCACTTAATGTCGACTTGATCGATTCAATGTATTATGTGCACTTAAAGTTTATTATTGAATCATCAAGTCATTACATGGGCCAAGTGAGAGATTGTTAGATTATTTAGTAGCCCATGTCACTAATGGGTTTGAGTCCAATGAAAAGAACCTAAGATAATGGTTATTGGGTATTGGGTATTAAGGAGTTGTGCTCAAATGGGTCCAAAACTCTTTCCCTCTCTCCTTTAAAATAAAATACATCAAAAGAGAGTTTTAAGTAAGATCAGAAAAATATCACAGAAAAGAGTTTCTGATGGCTTTGATAGATTGATCCATAAATGTCTATCAACTCTTTACTAATTAAGTAGAGTTAGTGAAAGAAGTGTGTTATGTTTCATTGTTCACCAAATTTTTGTAAACCAGTACAAAAGCATCTTTTCTAACACATTTGATAAACATTATATATTTATTCATATATCAAGATAGTGTTGAGAGACATAGATATAAAACATTTGGGTTGCAGAGAGCTTCAAATAGAAAGTAATGAATATCAATAAAGATTGGTATTTTGCTGTATTTATCTATCATGTTTTTGTTTTTCAATTGAGCTATACAAAGTTTGCTTTAGGGAGTGTTGAAAAAAGAAAACTTAAAACTTAATGCTAACGTTTTTCGACAATAGTGTGGAAGGCTTATTTCGGCTTGAACGAACAAACGAAAACTGGGCTATCCCATGACTTATCTCGAAAAAGTCCCATAATGCCCTATAAATGTGTACACGTATCCTCGCTGACGACCCAAAGTAATTGCATCTCCTACATCAGTTGTATGAGAGCAATCAAAGTTATTCCCTTTCTCCCCCGCCATATATACCAAGAAGGCAATCGTTGTGCCGACTGACTCGCCTCAGCCGCCGTAGATTTTGACTTAGGGGTTACCACTTTTGTACATGCTCCCATCGGGTGCTTTTCTCTCCTCTTCGAGGACATAGCGGGGTCTCGACACCCACGCTTTATTTTGTAGTTGTTTGTACTCTTTCCCTTGAATGCAAAAAAAAAAAAAAAAAGTTATTCCCTTTCCAATTAACTACTGCATGGAAATATTCACTCTTTATTTTCTTGTTTTTTGACCTCATATCTCATTTGAATATTACAATTACAATTACTTGCACCCTAAGATAACAATTGGAAAAGACATTATTGTCATTATCCTGCCTAATTTAGCTCTCCGATAAGCAAAACGAAAATTTATCACTATTAAAGACCAACTGATAAAAGAAGATTATCAACTTAATCAAGGTTCTGCTAAAATTAACAATACTACAAATGGCTTTGAAATTTTAAATCACGACGTTCGTCGGAGTGTCTAATTTGTAGAATCAGTATAAAACACAAACTGGTTTTGTATGATTAATGAAAAATGAGGCGCACTTTCTCATTTATTAGAATTGGTAGGTACTTTTCAATGTTAGGGAAAAGAAAAAAGGAATATGATAATAGAAACATAATATCTCTTATAAAGGCTCTATATGGTATCTATCATTAGGAATTGACATGCTCCTCTTCCACAAATATAGCAATGTTACTCTCTTACAAAACACAAGACTAGAGGTATAAATAATTGTCAACAAAAGAATACTATAATCACAATGCATAATTATTTCTTTGCACGACATAAGGTCTACCTTTATGCTGCAAGGAACATATACATCGGTAAAACAGACCCTATCTCTGCACCTATATCATTGCGGACATGTAACGATAGCGCAAATTTCATAAAGTGGAGGAATTTCTGGACTTGTACATTTTTTTATCATCCTGTGAAGGAGATGATACTGTTGCATGATAAGAAGAAGAAGCCAACTGAGCTAGTGCTGGAACCGCGCCACCTGTAGATTTTACAAGAAATACCTCCATGAGAATACCAATGCACACAAGCTAGTAGCTAACATCACCTTGCAACAGAATAAATATCCATAATAAACGCACAGTATAATTAAATGTAGACCAAGCAGAACTGCAAGTTAAGCTTTCACAACAGCAAGCTACAATTTAAGTTCCTATCAGTAACAATAAGCTGTAACAGAATCGCACACACAATACCAACAGATGAAAACATTTTGAAATGCAAGATCTTGCGAGTTAGGATGGATTTTAGAAGTTTGACAAGTAAGATAATGTTATTTATTGCTAAATGCAAGACTTCTTTGTTTTCCCAGGATAACTATAACGACTTCCATATAAAAAAATGTCAAATATTTAGTACAGTTCATCTTTGAAGCATTACAGGGTGACTCAGCTAGTAACACGTTGCTTGAGTTTAGAGCAAGGTCAAAGTTTCTCATCCTCAAAACAGTTCTTGCAGTTGCAGTCACTTCAAGCAACAACTTGGAACTGCTTTTCTCTCGGCCTCATAAATAGCCTATAGATCATCAATTCTCCAAAATATATTGAATGCATTTGCTTCTACACAGCATATTGATGACGAGCACATAATAATTGACTGACTATTGTTTGATTCACAAAAGCTAAATTGTCATCTTGTCAGGGTTCAAAATTTTTTGAAGTTGGAATGTAAAATTTTGCGTAGGCTCTTGTTGCCCATCCCTCTGGATGATGAATACTTCAAATTGAATTTGAAAATTGCTTCGCAATAATTCAACTTGTCAAACATCAAACAATATTTCATAGATAGCATGAACGATTATATACATAAACAGCAAATCATGCTTGCCAGAACTTGCATCACTCATTTAAAGTCCATAGAATAGGTTTGGGAAGAGAATTGCTAACCTGTCAACCCTGCACAAGCTGAAGAGAATATCATAACAGGTGGTGCCTGCATATGCACAAATAGTTTTTAGCATTCCAGACGCCAGAAGGAAATGGTTTCCATCAAGGAAATGCATAACAAAAAGCAACTTAAGCAGCATCATGAGCCTTCAAAAACATTTTTATGTGCATTGCAAGCAAGTCATCAGCATCCTCAACTGATTACTAAACCTATTAGAATATAAGAATTTAACACAAAATTTTATAGCCATATGCAAAGAGGTAGTAAATCATGAAGTATAATTAAAAGCACATGGCCCCACGTATACCAGATGACAAAGTCTACTAGTCAGACCACAAGCATCAAGCATAAACAAGTTGATGGGATCCAAGCACCATGTTAGCCAAAATGTTAGGTTCTGATGGAGGCAAATATTTGTTGAAAATCATAGGGGTGCAGGTTCTTTTTGGGTTGGTAAATTTGGAGAAGCAATAGAAAAAGTTTTGAGATGCAAAAACATACACCAATAAGGAAATGCAGCCACATTGGTCCTTTTACCCACTTCTGAACAACTGGCATCACTGCATCAACAAACAGATGTGTCACCGAAAATAATAATGAAGTCCAAAAGGCCTGATCAATGTTAAGAGTTGACGAATCAAAGTTTAGGTAAAAGTACCCTCAAACATCATGATCAGACAAGTAATAAAATAACTTAAACAGTATGTCAGTTTGTAGCAGATATGAAGATTAACATGTAAGAGTCATCATTTCAGATTTACCTAAATATTTGAATAAACTACCAAGCGCAGCTAACTTGAAGAAATGAGTAGGGTTTACAATAGCCTACAGATTTCTTCATATTCACATGTGTACTTGCACAAGAGTAAATGCACCATACTCTATTAATGGATGTGACAGAAGACTGATAATTGTAATTTGGGTATCACACAAATAAACTTAACATAACTTTCTTCTGCAGTATGCAGAGGCGAGGCACATTGGTTACTTCTTATTTCTCTTATTAAAACTTCATTCCTTTTCACAATATTTTCCATAAGTATAATTGAGTATCTGCATACTTCAATTTAATGGACTTTTTTGTAGCAATAGAGTATCAAATTGAAAAGCATAGATTTATCTAGTTCAAAAACTGAACATTTGAAAGCAATCCATTAACAGAATTCAAATGAAATACTAAACTAAAACAGATTTACAGGGAGAAATGAAAGCAAGCACGCTACGGCCAGACCATGATATCTCAAACAAGATAGTTAAGCAAAGCACAGTGCACAGATACACATAACCCTGACACCCTGTCAACTTCACTAAACAAGATAGTTAAGCAAAGCACAGTGCACAGATACACAACCCTGACACCTTGTCAACTTCACTAAACAAGCGACAGAGGGAAGGTGTGAAAGAGATGAACACATTACCATGGTTAAAGCCATAAAATGCACTTGCTGTACCACCAACAGCAGAACCAATCTGAATTATAGCAATAATAAATGTAAGCGCAATAGCCAGCTTATGTATGTCTATTAAGCAACTAGGATTGTAACTAAACAAAACAAAGCTTAACATCTACATAACTAAACAAAACAAAGCTTAACACCTACAAAAACATACATATATCAATAGCTTGTTTGTTAGGCATTAATGAAGCATTGGATATGAATGTCTAAATTTACTAGATTATCCCACGTTCAATATCATAAACAATGAATTGCAGTTTTTTCCCCTATTTATGGATTGAGTAATAGGATCACACATAGTTGGAATCTAACCAAGTAGAGGAATGAAAGGCACGTATGAAATATTAATATTTTACCACAAGCTCAATAATCTTTGTTCCTATTGCTATTTCTCTTTCCATATAATTCTCATCAATCCAATTTCAACTTATCTGAATAAGATTCATGTAGAACACAAAATAAGTAGTGAAAATCAAAAGGGGTGCAATCCTCTAAATAGAAGGGAAAAAAACAACTAAAAATTGAATAAGTGTTGAACATAAGTTTTTTGGAGCACCTATGTATTTTCCCCTTATATTCATATTTAACAATCAATCAAACCATTTTAAGCACAAAGCTTCCTACAAATTTTCTTCCAAATAAGCATATACAACAGAGGAAACAGGAAAAAATTAATCCTTGTCTAGCTAATCGGATAATTCCCTGGTTTCAGGTAAATACCAGCCACCCCTCTCAACATTATTCACACAAAAAATAAATAAATAAGAAAAGAGAAATAGAACAAGAAAAAAGGAAATATTAAAGTACCATGCAAAAGCTATCTTAAACTAGGCAAGAAATAGTCCAGCTACTAGTTTGTTACAATAAAAATAGTTTCAAAGAAATTTAAGAGTAGAAAGAATCAAATCAAATTTTACAGTTATTCCAATAAGAAAGTAGAAATATACGTGAAGTGGCTTACCATCTCCATAGAAAGTGGACCTTACCTCAACTTCATAAAGTTTCACATGCAATCCCTCACAAATTAAATAAACCCCCAATAAAACTGCACCATATCAACTCGCTATGCATTAAATCCTCTAAACAGTGTACTTCAGCTGCCTCCTAAATTTGAGGGGTTTACTGTGTCTCTATTTCTAAGAGAGACAGACAGAGAAGGGTTTAAGTTATGGCAGTCATGAAATTTTGCTCCATACTAATCTCCAATGCCATCACTGCGAAGATCCCCTCTCTAAGGAGACGGTAACCCTTCAGCTATATTTTCATGTTCACGTAGGAGCAACTATACAACTCAATTTAACACTTTTCTTTTACCTCAATTTTCTTCCGAAATTACTTTGATTGCAAGAAACTAGTACGTAGACTATTTCTCCTCTCGTCAGAGATGGTTTAACATGGTATTATATTATCACCCCTTTACTAGTTTCAGTTAAATATCAACCAAACTCTCAAGATTATTCCATCATTCATGGTATTGTATTTCTACCCTCCAAAGCTTTTTACAAAATTTTATTCCACGTAAACACATAAAAAAGGAATCGCACAATCACATGTACACATCCATGTTTTCAGGTAAATACCACACATCCCTTTCAAGATTATTCACAAGAAAAGGAAAGAAAATTGAGAAGAAAAAAAAAGTAAGTGACAAGGAGAAAGAGTGATATTGTATACCATGGAAAAGCTATCCCGAATTAGGGGAGAAAGAGTCCAGCCACTAGTCTCCTGCAATCAAAGTAGTTTCAGAAGAAACTTTCAGTTAAAAACAAAAAAACATCAAACCGAACTGTATAGTTGTTAAGAACACGGAAATATAGGTGAAGGATTACCATCTCCTTAGAAAGTGGACCTGCACAGTGATGACATCGAAGATTAAGGTGGGAGCTCGATTTTGAATCTGCCATAGCCTAAGCCTTTCTCTGTCTGTCTCTCCAACGTCGAGTTAAGCACGATAAACCCCAAAACGACGCTAAGAACGCAGGGCTTGCGAAATAGGAAGAAAAGGGCTGAATGGGGGAGAACATGAATTCCGTACACAAATGAAGTTAAACGTACGGCGGAGATGTCAGCCTTTTGTGTTTCTTATCGACGGATGAGATGCTCCATTCCTGGCCAATCGTCTACGCCATCACGAGCGCACACAGGGTTGAGGCACAATTGGCTCGGGAGGTGCGGTCTGAATTCAGGTCCGACTTACTTTCGCATAGTTCGAAATTCGATTCAATCAGACTTCAGGGTAAGGGCCTTTTTTTTAATTATTTAAATTTATATCATTTATAAACATTTTTTATAAAGATTTTATCTTAGATAATTGAAACCACAAATAATATTTATTGTAAATATTCCTCTTTTTTATAAATAATACGAACGTTATCACAAATTTTAGATATATTAATGAACATTTTCATATAAATTTCAAATATACAGTAAAAATTAGTAAATATGTTTGTTAAAAGAAAAAAGATTAGGCAAAAATTTGTAACTTAGTTTGTTATTCTGAAATCCATTTTATCTGGAAAAAGTGATTTTTAGCTTATTCATTTTTCTAATATTACAGATTTTTAATCTCGAACTTTAAATATAGCCTGGATATACGAAATTGCTCATTTTTATTAAATTATGTCAACTCTAATAAGGAACTCATATTCATTTCATTTTTTATTAAATTA